>JBAPLH010000011.1:1090000-1100000 GCA_037897445.1 Ceriops zippeliana
TTTTTTTTTTTTTTTTTTTTTTTTTTTTTTTTTTTTTTTTTTTTTTTTTTTTTTTTTTTTTTTTTTTTTTTTTTTTTTTTTTTTTTTTTTTTTTTTTTTTTTTTTTTTTTTTTTTTTTTTTTTTTTTTTTTTTTTTTTTTTTTTTTTTTTTTTTTTTTTTTTTTTTTTTTTTTTTTTTTTTTTTTTTTTTTTTTTTTTTTTTTTTTTTTTTTTTTTTTTTTTTTTTTTTTTTTTTTTTTTTTTTTTTTTTTTTTTTTTTTTTTTTTTTTTTTTTTTTTTTTTTTTTTTTTTTTTTTTTTTTTTTTTTTTTTTTTTTTTTTTTTTTTTTTTTTTTTTTTTTTTTTTTTTTTTTTTTTTTTTTTTTTTTTTTTTTTTTTTTTTTTTTTTTTTTTTTTTTTTTTTTTTTTTTTTTTTTTTTTTTTTTTTTTTTTTTTTTTTTTTTTTTTTTTTTTTTTTTTTTTTTTTTTTTTTTTTTTTTTTTTTTTTTTTTTTTTTTTTTTTTTTTTTTTTTTTTTTTTTTTTTTTTTTTTTTTTTTTTTTTTTTTTTTTTTTTTTTTTTTTTTTTTTTTTTTTTTTTTTTTTTTTTTTTTTTTTTTTTTTTTTTTTTTTTTTTTTTTTTTTTTTTTTTTTTTTTTTTTTTTTTTTTTTTTTTTTTTTTTTTTTTTTTTTTTTTTTTTTTTTTTTTTTTTTTTTTTTTTTTTTTTTTTTTTTTTTTTTTTTTTTTTTTTTTTTTTTTTTTTTTTTTTTTTTTTTTTTTTTTTTTTTTTTTTTTTTTTTTTTTTTTTTTTTTTTTTTTTTTTTTTTTTTTTTTTTTTTTTTTTTTTTTTTTTTTTTTTTTTTTTTTTTTTTTTTTTTTTTTTTTTTTTTTTTTTTTTTTTTTTTTTTTTTTTTTTTTTTTTTTTTTTTTTTTTTTTTTTTTTTTTTTTTTTTTTTTTTTTTTTTTTTTTTTTTTTTTTTTTTTTTTTTTTTTTTTTTTTTTTTTTTTTTTTTTTTTTTTTTTTTTTTTTTTTTTTTTTTTTTTTTTTTTTTTTTTTTTTTTTTTTTTTTTTTTTTTTTTTTTTTTTTTTTTTTTTTTTTTTTTTTTTTTTTTTTTTTTTTTTTTTTTTTTTTTTTTTTTTTTTTTTTTTTTTTTTTTTTTTTTTTTTTTTTTTTTTTTTTTTTTTTTTTTTTTTTTTTTTTTTTTTTTTTTTTTTTTTTTTTTTTTTTTTTTTTTTTTTTTTTTTTTTTTTTTTTTTTTTTTTTTTTTTTTTTTTTTTTTTTTTTTTTTTTTTTTTTTTTTTTTTTTTTTTTTTTTTTTTTTTTTTTTTTTTTTTTTTTTTTTTTTTTTTTTTTTTTTTTTTTTTTTTTTTTTTTTTTTTTTTTTTTTTTTTTTTTTTTTTTTTTTTTTTTTTTTTTTTTTTTTTTTTTTTTTTTTTTTTTTTTTTTTTTTTTTTTTTTTTTTTTTTTTTTTTTTTTTTTTTTTTTTTTTTTTTTTTTTTTTTTTTTTTTTTTTTTTTTTTTTTTTTTTTTTTTTTTTTTTTTTTTTTTTTTTTTTTTTTTTTTTTTTTTTTTTTTTTTTTTTTTTTTTTTTTTTTTTTTTTTTTTTTTTTTTTTTTTTTTTTTTTTTTTTTTTTTTTTTTTTTTTTTTTTTTTTTTTTTTTTTTTTTTTTTTTTTTTTTTTTTTTTTTTTTTTTTTTTTTTTTTTTTTTTTTTTTTTTTTTTTTTTTTTTTTTTTTTTTTTTTTTTTTTTTTTTTTTTTTTTTTTTTTTTTTTTTTTTTTTTTTTTTTTTTTTTTTTTTTTTTTTTTTTTTTTTTTTTTTTTTTTTTTTTTTTTTTTTTTTTTTTTTTTTTTTTTTTTTTTTTTTTTTTTTTTTTTTTTTTTTTTTTTTTTTTTTTTTTTTTTTTTTTTTTTTTTTTTTTTTTTTTTTTTTTTTTTTTTTTTTTTTTTTTTTTTTTTTTTTTTTTTTTTTTTTTTTTTTTTTTTTTTTTTTTTTTTTTTTTTTTTTTTTTTTTTTTTTTTTTTTTTTTTTTTTTTTTTTTTTTTTTTTTTTTTTTTTTTTTTTTTTTTTTTTTTTTTTTTTTTTTTTTTTTTTTTTTTTTTTTTTTTTTTTTTTTTTTTTTTTTTTTTTTTTTTTTTTTTTTTTTTTTTTTTTTTTTTTTTTTTTTTTTTTTTTTTTTTTTTTTTTTTTTTTTTTTTTTTTTTTTTTTTTTTTTTTTTTTTTTTTTTTTTTTTTTTTTTTTTTTTTTTTTTTTTTTTTTTTTTTTTTTTTTTTTTTTTTTTTTTTTTTTTTTTTTTTTTTTTTTTTTTTTTTTTTTTTTTTTTTTTTTTTTTTTTTTTTTTTTTTTTTTTTTTTTTTTTTTTTTTTTTTTTTTTTTTTTTTTTTTTTTTTTTTTTTTTTTTTTTTTTTTTTTTTTTTTTTTTTTTTTTTTTTTTTTTTTTTTTTTTTTTTTTTTTTTTTTTTTTTTTTTTTTTTTTTTTTTTTTTTTTTTTTTTTTTTTTTTTTTTTTTTTTTTTTTTTTTTTTTTTTTTTTTTTTTTTTTTTTTTTTTTTTTTTTTTTTTTTTTTTTTTTTTTTTTTTTTTTTTTTTTTTTTTTTTTTTTTTTTTTTTTTTTTTTTTTTTTTTTTTTTTTTTTTTTTTTTTTTTTTTTTTTTTTTTTTTTTTTTTTTTTTTTTTTTTTTTTTTTTTTTTTTTTTTTTTTTTTTTTTTTTTTTTTTTTTTTTTTTTTTTTTTTTTTTTTTTTTTTTTTTTTTTTTTTTTTTTTTTTTTTTTTTTTTTTTTTTTTTTTTTTTTTTTTTTTTTTTTTTTTTTTTTTTTTTTTTTTTTTTTTTTTTTTTTTTTTTTTTTTTTTTTTTTTTTTTTTTTTTTTTTTTTTTTTTTTTTTTTTTTTTTTTTTTTTTTTTTTTTTTTTTTTTTTTTTTTTTTTTTTTTTTTTTTTTTTTTTTTTTTTTTTTTTTTTTTTTTTTTTTTTTTTTTTTTTTTTTTTTTTTTTTTTTTTTTTTTTTTTTTTTTTTTTTTTTTTTTTTTTTTTTTTTTTTTTTTTTTTTTTTTTTTTTTTTTTTTTTTTTTTTTTTTTTTTTTTTTTTTTTTTTTTTTTTTTTTTTTTTTTTTTTTTTTTTTTTTTTTTTTTTTTTTTTTTTTTTTTTTTTTTTTTTTTTTTTTTTTTTTTTTTTTTTTTTTTTTTTTTTTTTTTTTTTTTTTTTTTTTTTTTTTTTTTTTTTTTTTTTTTTTTTTTTTTTTTTTTTTTTTTTTTTTTTTTTTTTTTTTTTTTTTTTTTTTTTTTTTTTTTTTTTTTTTTTTTTTTTTTTTTTTTTTTTTTTTTTTTTTTTTTTTTTTTTTTTTTTTTTTTTTTTTTTTTTTTTTTTTTTTTTTTTTTTTTTTTTTTTTTTTTTTTTTTTTTTTTTTTTTTTTTTTTTTTTTTTTTTTTTTTTTTTTTTTTTTTTTTTTTTTTTTTTTTTTTTTTTTTTTTTTTTTTTTTTTTTTTTTTTTTTTTTTTTTTTTTTTTTTTTTTTTTTTTTTTTTTTTTTTTTTTTTTTTTTTTTTTTTTTTTTTTTTTTTTTTTTTTTTTTTTTTTTTTTTTTTTTTTTTTTTTTTTTTTTTTTTTTTTTTTTTTTTTTTTTTTTTTTTTTTTTTTTTTTTTTTTTTTTTTTTTTTTTTTTTTTTTTTTTTTTTTTTTTTTTTTTTTTTTTTTTTTTTTTTTTTTTTTTTTTTTTTTTTTTTTTTTTTTTTTTTTTTTTTTTTTTTTTTTTTTTTTTTTTTTTTTTTTTTTTTTTTTTTTTTTTTTTTTTTTTTTTTTTTTTTTTTTTTTTTTTTTTTTTTTTTTTTTTTTTTTTTTTTTTTTTTTTTTTTTTTTTTTTTTTTTTTTTTTTTTTTTTTTTTTTTTTTTTTTTTTTTTTTTTTTTTTTTTTTTTTTTTTTTTTTTTTTTTTTTTTTTTTTTTTTTTTTTTTTTTTTTTTTTTTTTTTTTTTTTTTTTTTTTTTTTTTTTTTTTTTTTTTTTTTTTTTTTTTTTTTTTTTTTTTTTTTTTTTTTTTTTTTTTTTTTTTTTTTTTTTTTTTTTTTTTTTTTTTTTTTTTTTTTTTTTTTTTTTTTTTTTTTTTTTTTTTTTTTTTTTTTTTTTTTTTTTTTTTTTTTTTTTTTTTTTTTTTTTTTTTTTTTTTTTTTTTTTTTTTTTTTTTTTTTTTTTTTTTTTTTTTTTTTTTTTTTTTTTTTTTTTTTTTTTTTTTTTTTTTTTTTTTTTTTTTTTTTTTTTTTTTTTTTTTTTTTTTTTTTTTTTTTTTTTTTTTTTTTTTTTTTTTTTTTTTTTTTTTTTTTTTTTTTTTTTTTTTTTTTTTTTTTTTTTTTTTTTTTTTTTTTTTTTTTTTTTTTTTTTTTTTTTTTTTTTTTTTTTTTTTTTTTTTTTTTTTTTTTTTTTTTTTTTTTTTTTTTTTTTTTTTTTTTTTTTTTTTTTTTTTTTTTTTTTTTTTTTTTTTTTTTTTTTTTTTTTTTTTTTTTTTTTTTTTTTTTTTTTTTTTTTTTTTTTTTTTTTTTTTTTTTTTTTTTTTTTTTTTTTTTTTTTTTTTTTTTTTTTTTTTTTTTTTTTTTTTTTTTTTTTTTTTTTTTTTTTTTTTTTTTTTTTTTTTTTTTTTTTTTTTTTTTTTTTTTTTTTTTTTTTTTTTTTTTTTTTTTTTTTTTTTTTTTTTTTTTTTTTTTTTTTTTTTTTTTTTTTTTTTTTTTTTTTTTTTTTTTTTTTTTTTTTTTTTTTTTTTTTTTTTTTTTTTTTTTTTTTTTTTTTTTTTTTTTTTTTTTTTTTTTTTTTTTTTTTTTTTTTTTTTTTTTTTTTTTTTTTTTTTTTTTTTTTTTTTTTTTTTTTTTTTTTTTTTTTTTTTTTTTTTTTTTTTTTTTTTTTTTTTTTTTTTTTTTTTTTTTTTTTTTTTTTTTTTTTTTTTTTTTTTTTTTTTTTTTTTTTTTTTTTTTTTTTTTTTTTTTTTTTTTTTTTTTTTTTTTTTTTTTTTTTTTTTTTTTTTTTTTTTTTTTTTTTTTTTTTTTTTTTTTTTTTTTTTTTTTTTTTTTTTTTTTTTTTTTTTTTTTTTTTTTTTTTTTTTTTTTTTTTTTTTTTTTTTTTTTTTTTTTTTTTTTTTTTTTTTTTTTTTTTTTTTTTTTTTTTTTTTTTTTTTTTTTTTTTTTTTTTTTTTTTTTTTTTTTTTTTTTTTTTTTTTTTTTTTTTTTTTTTTTTTTTTTTTTTTTTTTTTTTTTTTTTTTTTTTTTTTTTTTTTTTTTTTTTTTTTTTTTTTTTTTTTTTTTTTTTTTTTTTTTTTTTTTTTTTTTTTTTTTTTTTTTTTTTTTTTTTTTTTTTTTTTTTTTTTTTTTTTTTTTTTTTTTTTTTTTTTTTTTTTTTTTTTTTTTTTTTTTTTTTTTTTTTTTTTTTTTTTTTTTTTTTTTTTTTTTTTTTTTTTTTTTTTTTTTTTTTTTTTTTTTTTTTTTTTTTTTTTTTTTTTTTTTTTTTTTTTTTTTTTTTTTTTTTTTTTTTTTTTTTTTTTTTTTTTTTTTTTTTTTTTTTTTTTTTTTTTTTTTTTTTTTTTTTTTTTTTTTTTTTTTTTTTTTTTTTTTTTTTTTTTTTTTTTTTTTTTTTTTTTTTTTTTTTTTTTTTTTTTTTTTTTTTTTTTTTTTTTTTTTTTTTTTTTTTTTTTTTTTTTTTTTTTTTTTTTTTTTTTTTTTTTTTTTTTTTTTTTTTTTTTTTTTTTTTTTTTTTTTTTTTTTTTTTTTTTTTTTTTTTTTTTTTTTTTTTTTTTTTTTTTTTTTTTTTTTTTTTTTTTTTTTTTTTTTTTTTTTTTTTTTTTTTTTTTTTTTTTTTTTTTTTTTTTTTTTTTTTTTTTTTTTTTTTTTTTTTTTTTTTTTTTTTTTTTTTTTTTTTTTTTTTTTTTTTTTTTTTTTTTTTTTTTTTTTTTTTTTTTTTTTTTTTTTTTTTTTTTTTTTTTTTTTTTTTTTTTTTTTTTTTTTTTTTTTTTTTTTTTTTTTTTTTTTTTTTTTTTTTTTTTTTTTTTTTTTTTTTTTTTTTTTTTTTTTTTTTTTTTTTTTTTTTTTTTTTTTTTTTTTTTTTTTTTTTTTTTTTTTTTTTTTTTTTTTTTTTTTTTTTTTTTTTTTTTTTTTTTTTTTTTTTTTTTTTTTTTTTTTTTTTTTTTTTTTTTTTTTTTTTTTTTTTTTTTTTTTTTTTTTTTTTTTTTTTTTTTTTTTTTTTTTTTTTTTTTTTTTTTTTTTTTTTTTTTTTTTTTTTTTTTTTTTTTTTTTTTTTTTTTTTTTATTTTTTTTTTTTTTTTTTTTTTTTTTTTTTTTTTTTTTTTTTTTTTTTTTTTTTTTTTTTTTTTTTTTTTTTTTTTTTTTTTTTTTTTTTTTTTTTTTTTTTTTTTTTTTTTTTTTTTTTTTTTTTTTTTTTTTTTTTTTTTTTTTTTTTTTTTTTTTTTTTTTTTTTTTTTTTTTTTTTTTTTTTTTTTTTTTTTTTTTTTTTTTTTTTTTTTTTTTTTTTTTTTTTTTTTTTTTTTTTTTTTTTTTTTTTTTTTTTTTTTTTTTTTTTTTTTTTTTTTTTTTTTTTTTTTTTTTTTTTTTTTTTTTTTTTTTTTTTTTTTTTTTTTTTTTTTTTTTTTTTTTTTTTTTTTTTTTTTTTTTTTTTTTTTTTTTTTTTTTTTTTTTTTTTTTTTTTTTTTTTTTTTTTTTTTTTTTTTTTTTTTTTTTTTTTTTTTTTTTTTTTTTTTTTTTTTTTTTTTTTTTTTTTTTTTTTTTTTTTTTTTTTTTTTTTTTTTTTTTTTTTTTTTTTTTTTTTTTTTTTTATTTTTTTTTTTTTTTTTTTTTTTTTTTTTTTTTTTTTTTTTTTTTTTTTTTTTTTTTTTTTTTTTTTTTTTTTTTTTTTTTTTTTTTTTTTTTTTTTTTTTTTTTTTTTTTTTTTTTTTTTTTTTTTTTTTTTTTTTTTTTTTTTTTTTTTTTTTTTTTTTTTTTTTTTTTTTTTTTTTTTTTTTTTTTTTTTTTTTTTTTTTTTTTTTTTTTTTTTTTTTTTTTTTTTTTTTTTTTTTTTTTTTTTTTTTTTTTTTTTTTTTTTTTTTTTTTTTTTTTTTTTTTTTTTTTTTTTTTTTTTTTTTTTTTTTTTTTTTTTTTTTTTTTTTTTTTTTTTTTTTTTTTTTTTTTTTTTTTTTTTTTTTTTTTTTTTTTTTTTTTTTTTTTTTTTTTTTTTTTTTTTTTTTTTTTTTTTTTTTTTTTTTTTTTTTTTTTTTTTTTTTTTTTTTTTTTTTTTTTTTTTTTTTTTTTTTTTTTTTTTTTTTTTTTTTTTTTTTTTTTTTTTTTTTTTTTTTTTTTTTTTTTTTTTTTTTTTTTTTTTTTTTTTTTTTTTTTTTTTTTTTTTTTTTTTTTTTTTTTTTTTTTTTTTTTTTTTTTTTTTTTTTTTTTTTTTTTTTTTTTTTTTTTTTTTTTTTTTTTTTTTTTTTTTTTTTTTTTTTTTTTTTTTTTTTTTTTTTTTTTTTTTTTTTTTTTTTTTTTTTTTTTTTTTTTTTTTTTTTTTTTTTTTTTTTTTTTTTTTTTTTTTTTTTTTTTTTTTTTTTTTTTTTTTTTTTTTTTTTTTTTTTTTTTTTTTTTTTTTTTTTTTTTTTTTTTTTTTTTTTTTTTTTTTTTTTTTTTTTTTTTTTTTTTTTTTTTTTTTTTTTTTTTTTTTTTTTTTTTTTTTTTTTTTTTTTTTTTTTTTTTTTTTTTTTTTTTTTTTTTTTTTTTTTTTTTTTTTTTTTTTTTTTTTTTTTTTTTTTTTTTTTTTTTTTTTTTTTTTTTTTTTTTTTTTTTTTTTTTTTTTTTTTTTTTTTTTTTTTTTTTTTTTTTTTTTTTTTTTTTTTTTTTTTTTTTTTTTTTTTTTTTTTTTTTTTTTTTTTTTTTTTTTTTTTTTTTTTTTTTTTTTTTTTTTTTTTTTTTTTTTTTTTTTTTTTTTTTTTTTTTTTTTTTTTTTTTTTTTTTTTTTTTTTTTTTTTTTTTTTTTTTTTTTTTTTTTTTTTTTTTTTTTTTTTTTTTTTTTTTTTTTTTTTTTTTTTTTTTTTTTTTTTTTTTTTTTTTTTTTTTTTTTTTTTTTTTTTTTTTTTTTTTTTTTTTTTTTTTTTTTTTTTTTTTTTTTTTTTTTTTTTTTTTTTTTTTTTTTTTTTTTTTTTTTTTTTTTTTTTTTTTTTTTTTTTTTTTTTTTTTTTTTTTTTTTTTTTTTTTTTTTTTTTTTTTTTTTTTTTTTTTTTTTTTTTTTTTTTTTTTTTTTTTTTTTTTTTTTTTTTTTTTTTTTTTTTTTTTTTTTTTTTTTTTTTTTTTTTTTTTTTTTTTTTTTTTTTTTTTTTTTTTTTTTTTTTTTTTTTTTTTTTTTTTTTTTTTTTTTTTTTTTTTTTTTTTTTTTTTTTTTTTTTTTTTTTTTTTTTTTTTTTTTTTTTTTTTTTTTTTTTTTTTTTTTTTTTTTTTTTTTTTTTTTTTTTTTTTTTTTTTTTTTTTTTTTTTTTTTTTTTTTTTTTTTTTTTTTTTTTTTTTTTTTTTTTTTTTTTTTTTTTTTTTTTTTTTTTTTTTTTTTTTTTTTTTTTTTTTTTTTTTTTTTTTTTTTTTTTTTTTTTTTTTTTTTTTTTTTTTTTTTTTTTTTTTTTTTTTTTTTTTTTTTTTTTTTTTTTTTTTTTTTTTTTTTTTTTTTTTTTTTTTTTTTTTTTTTTTTTTTTTTTTTTTTTTTTTTTTTTTTTTTTTTTTTTTTTTTTTTTTTTTTTTTTTTTTTTTTTTTTTTTTTTTTTTTTTTTTTTTTTTTTTTTTTTTTTTTTTTTTTTTTTTTTTTTTTTTTTTTTTTTTTTTTTTTTTTTTTTTTTTTTTTTTTTTTTTTTTTTTTTTTTTTTTTTTTTTTTTTTTTTTTTTTTTTTTTTTTTTTTTTTTTTTTTTTTTTTTTTTTTTTTTTTTTTTTTTTTTTTTTTTTTTTTTTTTTTTTTTTTTTTTTTTTTTTTTTTTTTTTTTTTTTTTTTTTTTTTTTTTTTTTTTTTTTTTTTTTTTTTTTTTTTTTTTTTTTTTTTTTTTTTTTTTTTTTTTTTTTTTTTTTTTTTTTTTTTTTTTTTTTTTTTTTTTTTTTTTTTTTTTTTTTTTTTTTTTTTTTTTTTTTTTTTTTTTTTTTTTTTTTTTTTTTTTTTTTTTTTTTTTTTTTTTTTTTTTTTTTTTTTTTTTTTTTTTTTTTTTTTTTTTTTTTTTTTTTTTTTTTTTTTTTTTTTTTTTTTTTTTTTTTTTTTTTTTTTTTTTTTTTTTTTTTTTTTTTTTTTTTTTTTTTTTTTTTTTTTTTTTTTTTTTTTTTTTTTTTTTTTTTTTTTTTTTTTTTTTTTTTTTTTTTTTTTTTTTTTTTTTTTTTTTTTTTTTTTTTTTTTTTTTTTTTTTTTTTTTTTTTTTTTTTTTTTTTTTTTTTTTTTTTTTTTTTTTTTTTTTTTTTTTTTTTTTTTTTTTTTTTTTTTTTTTTTTTTTTTTTTTTTTTTTTTTTTTTTTTTTTTTTTTTTTTTTTTTTTTTTTTTTTTTTTTTTTTTTTTTTTTTTTTTTTTTTTTTTTTTTTTTTTTTTTTTTTTTTTTTTTTTTTTTTTTTTTTTTTTTTTTTTTTTTTTTTTTTTTTTTTTTTTTTTTTTTTTTTTTTTTTTTTTTTTTTTTTTTTTTTTTTTTTTTTTTTTTTTTTTTTTTTTTTTTTTTTTTTTTTTTTTTTTTTTTTTTTTTTTTTTTTTTTTTTTTTTTTTTTTTTTTTTTTTTTTTTTTTTTTTTTTTTTTTTTTTTTTTTTTTTTTTTTTTTTTTTTTTTTTTTTTTTTTTTTTTTTTTTTTTTTTTTTTTTTTTTTTTTTTTTTTTTTTTTTTTTTTTTTTTTTTTTTTTTTTTTTTTTTTTTTTTTTTTTTTTTTTTTTTTTTTTTTTTTTTTTTTTTTTTTTTTTTTTTTTTTTTTTTTTTTTTTTTTTTTTTTTTTTTTTTTTTTTTTTTTTTTTTTTTTTTTTTTTTTTTTTTTTTTTTTTTTTTTTTTTTTTTTTTTTTTTTTTTTTTTTTT
>JBAPLH010000011.1:1102500-1330000 GCA_037897445.1 Ceriops zippeliana
CCAGCAAAACAAGAAAGGGGGTTTGTTTTTAAATTCTTGCTTTCTTCATTGCCAAACATGGATGGCTGAGACATGGCACTCACCTACCTCTCCGAAGATCAACAATAAGGTGAGAGAGTTTCCGATATACTTTTGTTTGGAAGCACCAAAAAAAAAAAACTTTTGTTAGGTCTACTTGCATTGCTTGGTCACCTTGTTTCTATGTGGAGCACTTCAAGCACCCCAAAATCAAGGTAGAGATCTCTTGTTTGAATCCCCTATGGCACTCCCTTGTTTAAAGGATTAACCACCCCCACCCGATGGAGATCTCTAGTTTGGCTCCTCCCTCTTTCCAATCTCTCTCTCTCTCTTCAGTTGTGCTACATTTTCTAATAATACCAACTGCCTCCGTAACAGACCATTGCAGAATCAGTAGGTGATTGGTACTTCAACCGGAAAGTTGTGAAGCTAATTGACTGCTCATATCCATGCAATCCGACTTGCTATAACATGGATTTTATTCAGTTTTGATGAAGCTCTTAGCCGTTGGGCCATTCTAAGCTGCAACTCTTCAATGCCTCTCTACTTCGACACCTGTGGAATTCCAAAACTTGATTCCAAACCTGCATATTGTTGATGATGCTGTGCAGAACTACCGTATATGGTTTGATGGTTGACAACTTCACATCATATCTTTGTTAAGATATTTTGTGGATGATTTCTTTGCACGCATTCATATTAGACGGGTAAAAGTTGTTCTTATTTCTACCAACGGGACGAAAGTTGAAACTCCATGGACAATGTAATATTGTGTATTCCTTTTGTACATTTAACCCAACATCATGCAGAAAACCTTTTATTGGTGATGTCCATGTCTGGAGCTTTTCCTTTTTGTCCGATTCGAAAGTTGTACTACCCTTTTGTATTTGTTATTTCTCTTAAATGATTTCACTGGATTAGTACTTTTCTGGATCGAGAATTCTGGCATTTAATGGTAGGTGTTCAGCATACCGCCGACAACTGGGCCAACACCCGCCACCATGTCATTTTCGTCACGGAATTAGTCTTCACAATCTCAGGCTGACATGAACTAATCCAAATGGAAATTGTTGTATCTTCGTCCGGAAATTTTGATGGGGACAGGTTTCAGGACAATAAAGGATGGTTATTGAAAGGCTGTTCAACGCTTGTTTAACTTTTTTTAGGTTTATTTCGTTCTTGGCTAACCTTAGTCATTTTTTTTTATTTACACTAAGAGACAAAATTTTACGTCCAATAAGAAGAGTAAATATTAGACTTACAAACATCAGCACTTTTCACTTTTCACATCAAATAAAAAGAGGGGATTTTATATTTATAAACATCAGTGCTGTCCTCTTCAACAATATATTATAATTTAATTTATCTTATCTGAAGTGTCATTTATTTACCTTAATTGTCAATTTGTAACGCTATCGGTTGAGCAAAAGCAAACCGCGTAGCAGCACCACCCATTTTCACATTGCCTCTTTTCCTATTCTGCCTCTATTCCTATTCTTTTTAGAGTAATAAAATATTATTTTTATTGAGTTACATAACTTTTTATTAATAAAATTTCTTAATAAAACACTACAAAATTCATTCACATCAACAAAAATAATATTTTATAATAAACGAAGTAAAATTATATATATATATATATATTATTTATTTAGTATTATTTTTCCTTAGGTAAGAGTTTCCATGTTTGGAAAGTTCAGGCTTTTATGATTCGACTGAAATCAGAAAGTCGACAGGTAAGGCAAAACTCGTTGACTAGGCGGTGAAGGAGTTTTGTTCTTATCACATCAAAAGTTATGAGTTTAACTCTGTATTAAACAATTCGATGGAGTTAAGTATGCACTATTAAAATTATACTCTTTAGCTAAGGCTTAATCTTCTCAATTTTGGTCATGTTTGGACCATTAAATCCCAGTCCGAGTTTCATGGATTGAACTTTCGCTTTTGCTTTCTTTACCCCCCCCCCCTTTCTCTGCTTTTATCTTCCTTCTGTGTTTGTTTATTCACTTCGATTTATTGGCACCAAAAAAGTTGAGAACAAGAAGCTCGATTTTTATTTCTTTGGTTTTGTATCGGACATTCGTCATTTTCTCTTTCCGTCTCTCTATGCGTCGATGGCGAAGGACAAGTGCTAGAATGGTGCCTTAATGGCATGAGATTCTCCTCTCGACGTTAAAATGGCCTACAATGATTTTAGTATCATTATTTGACGAAGCATCGCTTTCATTTTGATGTTTTAATTACGGTTGTTTAAATGATAATTATTAACTGATGAGAACTCATTTGTGCTATTTCCGTGCGTTGTTGCCATTGAGAATGACTTTTGTCCTGAACATGCGCTGCTGTTTATTAAGAATGCGTTTCCTGTCGAGGTGAATCGAGGATGACTTGAATCGTCAGCTTTGACAATCTTGTAGCTGCTGCAGCCAAAAACTATTTTGAGCTATGGGAAAGAACTCGCACCAGACTCATCCTGAGATTTCTGTTCGACATAGTGATCCAGGATGCATGTGGGGCATCCTTCATACACTTAACTACCACCACTGGCATCTAAAGAGAAGACTTAAGCCCCAGGGGAAGTTCGGTGGCCGCAAAAATGCAAAGGGTAAGTAGACATGCCTCTCAGTCTACATGATTTTTGTCTTTTTTTTTTTTTTCTCCATCCTTTCATTTTCATCATCTAAGCTAAACGTCTGGTGAAGTTTTGAACATGTACAAATTAATTACCTTCTTGTCTCTTTCAGGGGAGAGAAATCATGTTGATGCAATTCCACAGCATAACAATGCTGCAGATGAGGAAACTATTGTAAGTTCCATTGGGATGTGATGCCTTGTCCAATTTTTGACTCCAAAGAAGAAATCCGTGCTTTCCCCTTGATCTTTTTTCACTTATATTGTTTTACTGAAATATGTAGCGATTTCCTGATGATTTGCTTGCACATCCAAACACAAACATATGAAGATGTGCTATGTGACCTTATCAGGTTGATGATAAGAAGATCCACCACACTTCAACGGGCATAGGGTCTGTCAAGTCCCGGATAGGTGCACTAATCTCTTATGAGCTGTCTCAAAGGAAAGGCCGACAGCATCCAAGTTTAACTTACCCTGTCCGATCCCCCTTGATGCGAACTTATTCCATGCATCATATAGAGCCTTCAGACCGTAATTCTCTTTTTCATATTAATTTAACTGACGGGAGTCACAGAAGTGCTGATGATATTAACTCTTCTGCTACTGAATCACTTGTGGTACTCTCTAGGGAACATAAGTTTGAAGAGTGCAGCAGGAGCTGGACTGGGAGTCCCATTGAGGAGAACCTGGTTGATGGGACAGGGAAGCAACTAACTGATGATGGCTCTCTTGTTCGGAAAATGGGAATCTCAGACAACAGAAGGCTGAATTTAACTCATGCAAAGGAGATCAATATAGATGCCTCGTCAGAACACTCTAAAGAGATTTTGGATGCTCTAGACATGAATAACATGAACAAGGAGCTTTTTGTCAAAGTTTTACAAGATTCCCCCTCTCCTTTGTTTCATCACTTCCACAATCAACAGACTCTCAGCACTAAAAAAGTATATTCTAAATCCGTGTCATTTCCTTCACGTGTTCTGCCGCCTGAAAATGGTTTTGGGCCAAGCAAGCTTAAGCAGAAGCAAAAGAAAATCGAGTTGAATGGAGCAGAAGACAACCTGCAAGCTGGAGATCAAACCAAATTGTCAGATAAATCTATACAATATGTCCGTTCACAGTCAATGCCATCAATAGCTTCCACCTCCGGGGCTGATAGAATTCTAAAACTAAACCAAGCAATGGCTGAAGTAATTGGAAAGAAGCAGAGTCACAACCCAATGGCAATTAAGCATTTCAAGAATCTAAAACAGAAAATAAAACATGCAGTACAAGAGGGCAAAAAGGAGAAGCATATCATCACCATGGATGCAATCCTTCACAAGATTCCTCATGGTCATGGATTGTCGAGAGTTGATCATATGAAAGACCATCGCATGGACATAGAGGATATAGACAGTCCCAGAAGCAGTTTTGATAGTGATCATTCTCTCCCCTCAAGAAGCAGAGTCGAACAGCGTCGTATCAAGAGAACATCATCTCTCGGTGGATCACTGGATAGATGTTGCCAGTTGTACGAGTCCAGTGTCAACAGACCAGCCAAACAAATCAAGGGGCATTCACGTAGCTTAACTGACCCAAAATCCATGGGAAGTAATTTCTCCTTGCCTGACATCGAATCTTATTTCAATCACAGTGAGGACATTTCTTTGAATGCCTTTCCATCAATTCAGGCAGAGACTGCTGCGGATGACACTGCCAGGAAATGTGATTCCAGTGAGCAGAAAAGTGTAGAGCATCCCATATCTTCAGATTTCCTGCGTAAATTGGATACAGAAGGTCATGAGAAAAGTGATATTCCAGACAACTTGGACAATAAGAACTTTGCCCGTCAGCTGGAGATGACAACAGCTTCAAATATCAATTTAGATACTACAGTGGGCGTGATTACTGGTGATATGGGTAACTTGATGACAGGGCACAATGCATGTGATGATATGCAGAATTTTCAGCTCCCAAATCAACCTACTATAGAACAGACAGATCAAAGCATTGTTCCCCAGCATGACTCTGAATCTCAAGAAGATACAACTGCCACAAGCTTTTCCATTCCAGGTAGGCTTCTTGCAAATTCGTTCTGCTTCAACATGATATTGCCATTTCCGTTAATTGGTATATTAATTTAAAAATGGTTTGGCACGGGAGTGAATGCATGATAATCATCCTTTTATGTGTTTCTTAGTTTAAATCACATAGAGGAAAGACAGTGGAGAAGGGGTAGGAGACATAATTGGTCTTCTCTTTGGCCTTTAAAGACAAATAACTGTTTTTAATGGGAAAATTTTTTTATTTTAAGTTACTATAAACTGTTATTACACCTTCAACTGTAATCATTACGTGGATTTTCATATCTTTGATTGATTGAGAAATTTTTGTGGAAGCAGATTCAGATCCAAGTTTATGGCATCTGGTTCAAAACCAAACTGATTCTCCGGAGGATCAGCTCGGGGAATCTAGAATTGATAGACCAGTAGTGGCCAAAGATGGGGTTGGCAAAACAGGATTTCCAAGCAAAAACTTAGGCCATGACATGCTGCAGTGGCAAGTGGAAGGTAAAAACACGATCGAGTATGATTACGTCAAAGACATACTACGGTTATCTGGTTTCACGGGAGATGAGTTATTAGGTACATGGCATTCAGATGGCCAGCCAATGGACCCTTCCTTGTTCCAAGAATTGGAGGGCTGCGTGCTACTTGATCCCGATTGCTCCGGGAATGAAGGAGGTGGACACTGTTATCACCTGATGCTGTTTGATCTAATCAATGAAGTATTAATGGATATATATGCAAAGTCTTACTCCTACTATCCTCTTCCTCTACGTCCACTCTCCCAAATTCGTCCAATGCCAGTCGGACAACGTGTTCTCCATAAGGTATGGGAGCATATTAGATGGTATCTGAACTCAAGTCCTGAAGCTAGCCGTGTTCTGGATTATGCTGTGAATAAAGATTTGGCTAAGAGTGGTGGATGGATGAACCTGCAATTTGATGCCGAGTGCGTGGGGCTTGAATTGGAGGACTTTATTTTTTATGATCTTTTGGAAGAAGCTATTTGCATCTGGGTTTCTGGTTAAATGATATTTTGTTATAAGTGTAAGCTTGGGCAACATTTAATCGCTCAAGTTCCAACACAACTCGAGATGAAACAAATGTGAGAAATATAGGCGAGAATGGATAGGAAACCTAGTTATACATACAAACTATGCAGACATTGAGGAAGTCATTTATTTGATGGAGAGAATGGTTAGGGCCGTGGTTGTCCGGATGTGTCGATTTGGATAGGGACATTAGATCCTACACTTCGGGACATAATTCTTTTACTCTCGTACTTAAAAAAAATAAAAATGATGCGATCTGTTTTCATCAATTATCAAGAATCAGGCCTGCAAAGATGTGAGAATTGGCAAACCCATTCATGTGGGATCTGCTTTTATTTTTAAAACGTAATCAATGGTCTAAAATACGAACATTTGTATGCTTCAATTTAAAAAATGAAAATTTTCTACAGTACAGTGATGCAACAGAAGCCTAAATCTGCGGGTTAAATACAATAATGAAAACCTGATGCATTAACCAAGTCATACACTTCCGAGGGTAAATTGCCCACAAGAATCAACCTAACTGTGAGATCTGAAAGCATCATCACCGTGTGTATAATGTATAATGGGTAAATATTAATCAACTCTTATTTATTTTTTAAGATAACTTATTAAAAATATGAACGAGATCATCGAGAAAACACGTGGAGACGCCACTCTAAAATAAAAGTCATACTACAAAAGAAGCGTGGAGGCCTTTATGCCACGAAAGGAAAACAAGAAAGACCAATAAAACTATATTCCGAAGCCATTGGACACCATTAAGTGAGTGGACACCTTGCGATGGTCGAAGAAACACGTGGAGACGCCACTCTAAAATAAAAGTCATACTAGCCATCCAATCTGCTATTTTATTGCCTTCCAGAAACACGCAATGGAAGATAACTGACCGAGTTTCCTGCGGCAAGTCTCTACAGTTGATACAAAAGATTTGTTTAGTGGGTGTGTACCTCAAAAAGCTGAACAGCTTCAATTGCAGCGCATGAATTCGATTCCAAACGGATCTTATTGAAGCCCCTGAATATATCCCCCCATGATAAGGCCTCTGTTCCATGTCGAGGAAAGAATTCCACAGCCACTGTTAATGGGCCTACCTCAAAATCTCTGCGCACGAGAGACACGACGGTTTTGTGGGCCAATGGGCGAGTGGCACTTCATCTTGACGAGGGGTCTTTGCTCCACAGGCACTCAAAGATGGGCAGCTTTTGGATTGATGGGGAAATTGTTTTGGACTTTTGGAAGTAAGCATGCGACGGGGACGGGATGGATGATGCTTTGTCAGGCCTAAAGAAAGGCAACGAATACAACTTATAATCATGGCCGATGGAAGTGCCTGTGAGAATCCACATGGGCTTCATCTTTACTCTGCATTTTACGCTTCACTTTAGTTAAGAATCTTGATTTTTCAATACATGTGATTTAATGGATGCTCCCTTTTTAAGCATCCAACTAAAATATGGACGAAGAAGGTGATTTTACAAAGATCGCAATGTTTCGTCCCCGATAAGACACTTAAATGGTGATGAATTTGGATTTAAATTAAAAATTTCAAGCTCAAGTCTTAAGTAAGGTGTTTGAGATTTATGAAAAAAATTAACTATCTTGTATAACTTATGATTCTAATGTACCTTGAATTAATGCCTCCAGTATTTTTAACGATGGTTCTTCCAATGTATGAAAAGTTACACTGTTACCAATTTGATTCCTCTATTCAGCCATAGTCAAAAAATTGTAAATGCAGAGTATTTTAGAGACAACGAAAAAAGGTCTGTAGTTGTTTTTTTTTTTTTTTAACATCAACTGATTAAGCCTATGTGGGGTACTCTCAAAATACTGTTCATTTATTTACTTTTGTGCTGGATGTTATGACAGAAAATGACACCTCCCAACCCAAAAACTTTAGAACTGGAACTGCTGGTGCTTTCGCGCGGTGGAGTTTTTAATGCGATGGTGCTTTTTGGCACAGTGCCTCTCATTTCCAACCCCATCCTGGCTATTGTCGGCGGCCATCTTTGGGGACCTAAAGATTGATATTCCTGTTATCCACAGACTTGTTAGGCCCTGTAATGATCGTCTTGACTTTTTCACGATGAAGTTTGTTTTTTTCTTTTTTGAAAAACAGACAAATATTTCTATGTTATCCTAAATCAAAACAAGGGGAAATAAATGTTCTTTTCGCGCTGATTAATGAATGGTTAATGATCCAAACTAGATTATGGTTCACTCTATGATCCAAAAAAATCAATGCAAGACGAGCTGTAGTTGTTTGCCTTGTAAAGCCAAAATTGTTACCATAAACAATTAGGGTTTAATCAGTGGGACTAAACTCCTTCAACAGAGAAGGGTCAGATCTTCATATATATATATATATATATATATATACGTATTTTTAATAAAATTTAGATTTAATTAAGGAAACCGACTCTTCTAAATACAGGGAAGTCGGGCCCTTCTGTTGTAAAGATTGTTTTTTTCTTCGAAAAACCCGGGAAGGCTCTCGCCTCCACCCTTATAGTTCATGTCACGGTGATTTGACAAAAATGAAGTTGTTTTTTTTTTTTTTTTTTCCTGTTCGATGAAGAATTTCACTTCTTCACGTCAATGCCGGCAAAGGAAAGGGTCACCTCAACTTTAATTTACGAAATATGACGGAATTGCCCACGGTGAAAAAGGATGGCCGTTCTTTTTGCTGTTGGGACACACGGGTGGGGGAAGCAAGCATCAATTTTAGTCATTTGGATGGATATGCATGGACGAGCAAGACGCGGCAATCAGACACGTGGACGGTCGATATCCTCCTCTCTATCCCGTCAACTGCCTATAAACGGAAGCCTACCCCTTGTCTCTCTAGCATTAATTCAATCATTTATCTTATCTCCGAGAAAAACAGACCCCTTCTCCCCAAGAAAAACAAAACTTTCTCCTGAAGATGTCTTGCTGTGGTGGAAACTGTGGATGCGGATCAGGCTGCAAGTGCGGCAGCGGCTGTGGAGGGTATGGTCTCTCTGTTCTTTCATTCCCATCATAACCCTTTAACCCCTTTCCGTGGATCTTAGTATTTCTTACGCTTTTCAATGATGATGCGATGTTTGGTTTGCAGGTGCAAGATGTACCCAGATCTGAGCCTTGCTGAGAAGGCCACGACCGAGACTCTAGTTCTTGGAGTGGCGCCCGAGAGGGCCTACCTTGAGGGAGCCGAGATGGGCGTGCCGGCCGAGAACGGAGGCTGCAAGTGCGGAAGCAACTGCACCTGCGACCCTTGCACTTGTAAGTGAGGGGAGAGGGACAGGGAAGGTCCGATCTTTTTCAGTCTTAAGAAAGATTGGACAAAAGCTTCCGTCTTGAGTCATTGATATTAGTCTATATGTGTGTTTGTTGGCCGTCTTGTTCGCAATAAGCCAGTCTTGCCTTGCGTTTCCTGCATGAGCAGATCTCAGGATTTCCCCTTGGTTTCTCCATGTTGTAGCTTTTCAGTGTCTGGTTTTCCTTACTAGAAGGATATATTTTATAACTGTATATGAATGATCGGAGTGCTTCCGACCATTTCGTTCGTCTAATTATATGTGGTTCTGATGAGAAAGGGAGCTTCGTTATTTTTTATGACTCTAATTCCAACTCCTTCCTTCTGTTTCTTATTTTTTGGGATGTGGGACTGGATTTGATTTCTAATTGGTTCTGGTTTAAGGATCATGATTGATTTTTGCTACAAAATTGTAAATTTTATGGTTTCAATCCGATTCGGGTGGGGGGGCCGAAATGAAATTTTTTGTTGTACGCGAGAAATTTGTTTCCGAAAAATTCCACGCGTCGCTATAGCTGCAGTGCTTACTTTGAAATGGTGCTTAAATAAAAGAGGGGACCATTCTCAATTTCAAGTTTAGCTTATTGCTAGATGATTAACAGAACAGAAATTGCGCTCTTGGATAAGGATTGACCATGGAAAAGCGAGATCAATTTCCAGGGCCACATTTCAACTCAATGTGATCTGTCGCGCTTTATGCCTGACATCTCCCCGTTCGAAAACACCACAGTTTCCCCAGTCAATTTAAATTGTACGAATGCATCCTATTAGGAGTTAAACAACCACCAGTGGAGGGGAGGAGCCTCGGTTGGGTCCGAGTCTCCAGTAGAACCAAGCATAGAATCCAATTAATGGGCTATGGTCATGGATACTTCGCAATTCCGCTGGTGATGAAGACCCAGTTGTCCCATTCGGCAGATTGATGTGATCGACGTGAGTAATGTCAATTATTGAACCCCGAATGTACTTTCCCTGCTGCAATTTTATCATTCCGGAAATTTTCAGTTTCAATCATGTTACTCAATGTCACAGCACTACCTTGATCTGCTTTAGACTGTCATAGATATAATAATATAAGGGTGAATTACTAATAAAATGTTCATTACTTTTGTGGAAATCGTAGATATGATACAAAAAAGCGAGTGCACGCAAGAGGCAGTGATTTAAAGATTGAAAGTCATGGCAGATCTGATGATGAATTTTTTCAGTAATTAAGTAGATACAAAGTCATCTGCTTTATATTGGACGAATGTATGAAATCGTGTTAGATAACAAAGCCACGGGGCCGCAGGTAAGGCCACAAGACTACTTGCTTCCCGTCCAAGTGCACAAAAGTATCCCCTGTATAATGAGAATGATCTGTCAGTGAAAGCGAAAGAATAAAATTAAAGTCAAATACGCAATTTAAATGTAACTAATATATTTATTTCCATCAATTCTTCTCTGGATATGTTAAAAACCCAAGTGACAAGTCGGTCCCTTACCTTTGTACAAAATTCATGCAACCTCAAAAATTTAAACGTCAGAAAAATTAAGAGCTTGAGAGAACCGACCTTCTGAAAGCCAATGCATTCATTTCTAAGAGAGCTCTGCAGATGAAACTTCCTGTCACCTGAACAGAAATTCGAAGAGGCAGAAGATTTTGCAGATTTCCCTACCTACCTACAAATTATTACTCATTGCATTATGGTCTTGGGGCTCTTAAGAAGAGGTGTCGTTGGAGTCTTGGGCTCAAAGGAAGCTGGACACTTACGGCCTGTGGATGTTGTTGCTCCTTGATTGAATATTGGCCTCATGATTGAATAATGAGGGAGAGAACTTTTTCTCAGAGAATGCTGCAGTCTTTTCTCTTCTCATCACTGGTGGCGCCCCAGTGGAGCCATTAGGTTCCATCGATGCTACCTTCTCCTCCTTCCAATGGCTTAGCTACACAAAATGCACAGCATTCAACGATGTCATTAAAATGCCTAAACTAAAACTAGAGTTCAACAAATTTGGGTTGATTTCACGGTAGCATCAAAAGGGAAAGATCATTAGGCATCACGTAAGTGGTTATGTACCAGGAAATTGTGTTGAGGATTCTGAGTTGATTTTGGTGGAATCAACGTGGATAACTAACATATTATCCGCAGCACCAAAATGCAAACTCTGCAGTTGGCATACCAGATTTGTAGATGCACAATTTAAAGTTTGTATGCCGTAGGCAGTCTCATCATTGCTTCGTATGAATGTTAAGAAAACATGAATATAGCAGATGGGGAAAAGCTCTATCAAAATACTCGTTATGAAACAATTTTGGGGAGCAAGTAAGTCTAGAGTTCTTTAATGCTGCTTCTATGTCATCCATACCGGTCTGTAGGGTCCTGAAGTAGCTATAATGAAACAGAAAGAAAGCTGATAGAAACTTAGCTCCAGGAAAGAATCTGTCAGACCTCAGTTGTTGAATAAATCTCTCGAAGTTAATGTTGTCTTACAAAGATGTGAAATGATGCTTTCACTTTCAATATGGAATAAAAGCCTTTTAAAATATTTTTTATTTCCAACAATTTCTTCTATGAATAAAGCAAATAATGATGCACAGATAATAAAATACCTCTATATAGCAAAGTATTATACATTTTTATGGCAATAAATACAGCAAATAAGGTATCATAACTCTATATTTTCCCGCAGAAACGTAAAAAAATGATGATTTAAGACTTTCAAGCAAAATATTATACCTCTATAGCATCGGAAGCCCCCTAGTTGGTATTAACTTTTACTTTTGCTTTTGCAGAGCTGATATGGTTAAGCTTCTTAGCAGAACCTGCAAGGAACGGAGAATTAATTGGTCCTGCCCTTTTTAGACTCTTTGTTTTTACCTTGATTCAAGTCTAGCTGGCAGTTTTGCTTCCATATCCATTTGAACCTTCCACGTCTCTTGTTTTTGGACTGAAGAAACAAAATTTGAGAGGTGTATTGACCTAACAGCTAAACTGACAGCATGCACAGGCTCTTGGTGTTCTCCTGCATTCTACCATTGCAAAATGTGAGTTTCAATCGGATTTCAGGCACGGCTCAGGAGAGAAATTAAATTCAACGACCATAACTTCTTACTAAACAAGCAACCATCAAAGCATGGCTGGTTCCTCTGAGAGAGTCCTGACCCATAAGGGTTAGTCTACTTTCTGCTAGGACACCCAGGGTTTGTTGTCGTTCAGTGCATAAATAACATTCAGTAATACAAACAAGGACTGGTTAATTTTGTTGGCACTTTCCAGCAAGACTTATGCGTCCATTACAGGTCTTTCTGTTATACTCACCGCCTCAACAGACATCCAATACTGATATATTAGGTCAGAGACGTAAAAGAAATCCCCTTGTAATGCAGATAAACCAAAACGTGATCAAATTAAGGTAAGCTAGATTATACATGCTACGCATATAAGTTGAGCTTTCCATTAATGAATGCCGTGGAACCATCTCCACAGGTATTTGAGATACCAATCACCACCACCACTCCGTGACATCTACAAGAGACATCGTATGCAATATCCTACCTTTGGATTCCACACGAAAATACCTCTTGAAATTCGGGCACTAAACTGATTAGGTCCTATGAGATGAATTTTTCCATCTTAATATGAGAATTGATTTTGGATTAAGTTCTACAAGAGCATCACACCTGTCCAGACATACTTCATAATGTGAAATCTCTACTTTGTTTCTCCTCCTTTCGCAGATAGACAAAGATGTGGACATGGCCGGTGGCATTAGCCCTGGTAATTCTTCTGTATACATCCTGCATCATCAACCAGGTCTTAGAGGACTCACTTGTTGAAATGGTGAAACAACCGAACTCATGAGGGATCACAAGGGCAAATTCCCTCCAAATATTCTTTCTTTCTCTGTTATTTTTATTGTTATTTTTCTTGTTGATTTCCACAAATGATAGCTCGTACGAGGTGAACCTTTTTATTCTCAGCAGCCAAAAATATCAAAGCCCAAATTAGTTTTCGCAAGGAAAAGAAATTGAATTATGTAGGATCACCATACCTGCGTAGTGTAAATCTTTCTGATAAGCAAAACCAGTGGCATTGCAGTCCCAGAATGTCCCCTAAATTAAAGGGCTCAATTCCTCCTAAAAAATCCGTCGAACATCGTTGTCTTCTTGGGACCAAAAAAAAAAAAAAAAAAGGAGTCCAACTGATATCACTGGTTTCGGTTACACAAATAAAGAGATAAAAAACCACCATAAAATCCCAAGACCCAACAAAATAATCCTAAAAAAGAAACAGGAAAAGTGAGAAGGGAATCAAGAACAGCTTACCTTGCATCTGAGTCCATAAGATGAACGGTAACTTTCACCTCCGGACTCAAAATGTCCATCAAGAACAAAATTACAAGAGAGAGCCGGGTGGACATTTCTTGGCTGGAGAAAAGGGGGCGGATCCCTACAACTACTCGAACCTTTGGAGATGCAGTGGGATTCCCGGTAGGCGGGGGTGTTTTCCTTGGCGGGATTGCAAGATTCTAGAGATTTGGGAGTCTCTGATACAACGTTTTGTGTACAGCGCTAGACTTGAGAGGGGAAAGAAAGATTTGACTTTTTGGATAATGGGAAGGAGAGAGAGAGAGAGAGAGAATTTTTAAAGATGGATTTGACCGTTGGTTTGGGCGCTCTGGTTTGACAATATGGAGCTTTGCTCTGGGCTGGACATTTTTTGGGCCGTTATCCTAATTATTTTATAATAAAAGCACAGTGAAAAGAATATATATATATATAATTCCCGTCCATTTATTACGCGAAACTAAGGTCCGCGAAAACCGACATTAAATATTTCCCACGGTCGGTTTACGCGGCTAAAACCTATCTTTCATTTTCACGTATTTATTATATTTACTCTTTATATATATATTATTTTATTATTTTTATTTCAAATTAATCGAGTGAGTTATGCTAAAATTTTCTTCTCTTTTACTTCAGGCAATGGCTTTAAATTCTGTACTATTTTGATTTCCAATCCAACAGTCCACAAAGACCCACGTGGCTCCTAATGTTGTATATTGGGGCGTTGGTAAATTTCTTGAAGGGATACGTGGCGTTTGGGGGTTCAAACTTTGGGCCCCGAGATGGTTAATCTGATCCGTTAAACAGGGGGTTAAGTGACTGGGGTTTTACAAAGTACGAGAACGTCTGGAGAAAAACGCAAAGACAGGAACAATAACGGCAATCGACGGAGACGGTCGGTGCCAATGTATTCGTTACATATGAATCTACTACCGTCTTTTCTCCATAATAATATATATTCTCTCTCTCTCTCTCTCTCCTCTCTCAACGGGCGACGATTTTTCAAAGCACTTTTTTTTTTGGTCTTTCTGCCTTCTGTTGTTCTTTATTTTTTAAAATTTTTTCTTGAGAGAGAAAGAAACGTTATCTCTTTGGCGGAAAAAGGGGTTTCCTACGACGACGATGAGCTCTGCTTCGATTCCCGCCACTTCTTCGCGAGCAGAGGTCAGCTTTTCATTCAATTCCGTTTGCAACAAAGTTTGGTTTGTTTACAGAGTAAAGTTTTGTCAATCTTTTTGCCCTTTTTTTTCTCTTAAGTAATCCGTCATGAGTGTTGCTGATCATGCAATGGGCTGTTTTCTTGAGCTTCGGTTAGCCCTGATTTGGAGAAAGATTCCGGCTGTATTGATCAAGAACCCTAGAATTGAGTATAGTTTCCTGGTTTATTTTTCGTTTCGTTTTGATCTGATTATTGATTTCGAAGATATGTGGTTTTTTGTTTTTCTATCTTTGGAGGTTTAGCAATGAATATCTTGGTCAATAGCGGGGATTTTAGGGTTATAAAGGTTGCTTACCAATAGGTTTTGTATGCTTTGTTTTTTTTGTTTTGTTTTGTTTTTTCCCCCCCTCTTTGTTTGATTTAGTGGTATCCATTTTGTGATTATGAATTTGGGTTTTGGAGGTGATTGCAGGAGGAGGAAGAAGAAGAGATGGGTCAGGCGAGGATGGAAGAGTGCTGCCTTGAAAATAAGCAATTGACAGCCGCTTCTAGCCCATCTATCTCCGAAGGTAGTGGCAGTGCTATTCTCAAGTCTCCTGGAGTATCTAGTCCAGCCACAGCCTCGCCAACTAATAGGTTGCTAGTCTTTTAATTCCCTATTCCATCATTGGCAAGTCTGCTGGTGGACAGTAAAACTTTCACTAATATGATTCATATCAGGCATTTATAGAGCTTATATTGGGTTCCAATGCTTCATGGGCATATTTTGCTTCCTGTGTATTTATGAACATGTTGAGAAACTTTTCATCTTAACAAGTCACAATTTTTGGTTTTCAGGAGAACCACTGGACCAATTAGGCGAGCAAAAGGTGGTTGGACTCCAGAGGAGGTCAGTGGTTTTTGTTCTTAATTTCATTCACATATATATCACTTGCTATTGAAAAGTTTTTGCTTTATACATGTCAAGTTGTGATGATTTATTCATCATTGAGGTTGGTCCAACTGACAGCTATGTGTCTTGCCAGTTATGACTGCTGATTTTGAGATCCTTAAATTTTGCCTCCTAAAATAAGTGGGAATAAACAATAACAGAAAATTACTATTGCTTTTTTCATTGTGTTTGATTGGTGTTCAGCATCCACTTACACTCATGTTTTATTGGGTTGTGTTACAGGATGAGACATTAAGAAATGCTGTTGTGGCTTTTAAGGGAAAGAATTGGAAGAAAATAGGTTTTTCTCTCTTCTTGGAAATGCATTTCCCATTGATTTTTAAGAACAATTTAGTAGCTGGGGTGCAGGATCTGGATGCATATTTTGGAACATAATTCAGTGACATTGTGTTTTCCACTGAATGTTATAAATGCTGTTAACTGTTGACAGCAGTTAATCTTAACTCTCTGTTCATTGTGATACTTACAAAATAGAATAGAAATTGGATCTTTGTAAGTCAAGAAACTTGGATGTATAGAGATCCTGCAGTTAGGAAGTAGGGATATTTCTGCCTTTGCTGAATATAATCTATGATAAGCTGTAATGATGGTACTTCATAATGTTTCAAAACTATGTATCGGCAGGAAATTCAAGTTATGAGCTTCCATAGAAATAGAATTGAACTTGACAATTTGATGGTTCAAAATTTAGAACATAAAGCTTATTATTTTCCATGGATGTAGCTTGACCCTTGTTGCAGGGTCTGTGATGACTGACTCATTGGCTATTTAAGAGGATTTCTTGTCTTCTATAGTATGAAAGTGTGAATTTCAAACATGATTAGATAGCTTAATCTTAATTTTGAGATACTTGGTGATGTTTTTCTAGAGTATTTCAAAAATTTGTGCAATTGGATCTTAGTTTGGGATGTATATATATGTAGCTGAGTTTTTCCCCGATAGATCAGAGGTCCAGTGTCTGCATCGATGGCAGAAGGTTCTTAATCCTGAACTTGTTAAAGGACCTTGGACACAAGAGGTTTGCATCTAGCCCCACTCTTTTCTTGTAATGCCATTTCTTCTTGTGCTTGGATTCAAATAGCAGACTCTCTCTTGGTCTTTAGGAGGACAAGAAAATTGTTGGACTGGTAGCCAAATATGGACCCACAAAATGGGCTGTCATAGCAAAATCTTTGCCTGGTCGCATTGGTAAACAATGCCGAGAGAGGTAACTTTACAAGTACTTTGAATTTATTAGTGCCAATGATGCCAATTGGTACACTTAGATTAAACATTTTCTCGTAAAATATTTGTTGTTCTGTAACAACTCATATTATAACGTGAGACCAATTCATTTCTTACATATTGTAGTCCTTTAATGGAAAATCCTGAATAGTCATTTGTTTATTTGCTTAAAAACCAAAAATTTATCAAAGAGTTTCGTTAGCTTTTTAATGGCTTATTTTAGTTGGAGAGGTCTTCCCAATACCTTTATCTTTTTGATGATCATAGCATGGTTGATTGATCTAAAAGGTTAGTAAAATCACTGTTAAACATCTGCAGGTGGCACAATCATCTAAATCCTGATATAAAGCGGGATGCTTGGACATTGGATGAGGAAATAATTCTCATGAATGCCCATCGGACACATGGGAACAAATGGGCTGAAATAGCTAAGGCATTGCCTGGAAGGTACTTATTCTTGCTTAAGTTTGCAATGCTAAGGGTTAATTTAGTGGCCATATTGAGTATTACTTTGGAAGCTTTTCACCTGGATTCTGGAGTTTTTACATTCTAAATTTTCTGATGTTACAATTATACATTCATTAGCCAATTGATTTTATTTTCAATATGCAATAGAGATTGATATTAATGGACACTTTTTTATCTTGGTATGGGTACAGAAGTTAATTTCTTGACTGGACCGTTTTGCTCATTCTTGAATCCAGTAACTATTATTATGGAAAGCTTAATTTTGACTTTGACTGATGTGTTGTTCATACAGGACGGATAACTCAATAAAGAACCATTGGAACAGTTCCTTGAAGAAAAAATTAGATTTCTATTTAACAACAGGGAACCTCCCGCCAGTTGCAAAAAATGGTATCCAAAATAGTACAAAAGATGGTAAACCTGCCTCAATCAAAACAATTAGAGAGTCGGTTTCTGTCGGCCAACCTACATCAGGAACTACTAATTTATGTAAGACAGAATTTGATGGAAGAGATCTGTTAGAGTTGGCACTGGTGCAGAACATGACAACTTCATCAAATAATCTTCCAGCGGAATCTGCTGATTCTGAGGGTGTTGAATGTAAACATCAGTCACCAACCATAGGCATTTGCCACTGTACTCCAGGATCAATGCAGAAATGTGAGAACTGTGAGATCAACTGTCCCTCAGTTGCTAAAAATGGTATCCAAAGCAGGACAAAAGACAGAAGTCAATCTTCTGTGATCGAAACAGTTAGAGAATCAGATTCTGCCATCCAAACTTCATCCACTGATGCATCTAAGCTAGATGACAATGGAAAGGATCAGTTGGAGTCATCAGCTTTAGTGCTAGACATGGCACCTTCGTCAATTGCTCTTTCAACTGAGTCTGCTGATTCTGATGGGGTTGAATGTAAGTGTTGTTCATCAACAACAGGTGTTTGCTACTGTACATCCAAATCACTGCAAAAATGTGAGAATCTCAGAATCAGCAATGAAATTGATAAGGCCAATGTTGCATCACAATTGCAGTTTGAGATGCCACCTTTTGGGTCTTTATGTTATGAGCCACCAAAAATGGAGACTTTTACACCATTAGAACCAGATCTTTTAAATCTATCTTATGGTCAGCACGAGTGCAGTTCTGGTCCATTTTCATCTCTGGTTAGTTTCTTGACCCCCACCTTGTAGAAAGAGCAGCAATTTAAGCATACAAACCCCAGAATCCCTATTGAGAATAGCTGCTAAAAGCTATCCTAACACTCCTTCGATATTTAGAAAGAGAAGGACTGCAGCTCAAGTGCATGTGGTTCCTAGTAAGGTAGGGAAAATGGAGCAGGAAACAGTTGAGGACAGGTTACATGTGTCTGATGAGCAAGGAAGGCCTCAGAACAGTTTCCAGAAATCTCAGTCTCCAGATGGAAGTTTTTGTGAGAGTCCTGATTGTCCAGATGGTGGCACCATTGTGCCTAATGGCAAGGCATTTAATGCATCTCCTCCATATCGGCTAAGATCTAAACGAACTGGCCTTTTCAAGTCTGTGGATAGACAACTTTCATTTGCTTTTGACCAAGCCAAGCATAATAGTACCACAACTGCAGGAGCATCTGTCAAAGGCGGTTCACATGCTGGAAAGATGGCGGTGACCTAGGTTGTAACTTGTAAGTGATAGCTTTATCATTTTGTTTTTCTGCAATGCTCAAACTGCGTGATTGAATTTGTGCATGTTAATGGATGTAATCACGTCCTGTGATTTGGAATTTATATATTTGGTGGCTCATAGGACCTCTGCAGCCCAGGCATACCAAGTTTTAACCTCAAAGCACTGCCTTCATCTAACAAGTTCCTAGATTTCTCCATCTAAACTTCCTTACCATGCCATTTTCTTTTGAAAGGAAATTATCCGTGCCTTTTTTTTTTCCCGTTTAATGTGAGTATGGAAAATAAAGAAACAACTTTTTCTGACACAGGCTTGTCCAACTATTTCACTGTGACAAGTGAATTTCCCTATGTTGTGAAGCTGCTTTAACAGAGATGGTTGCAGCAATCTGGTAAAATACTCCGACTCCCACACCTGATGCTGCAGTGTAAATCAATTGTCTTGCAGACACTTGCAGCCCCTGTTTCCAGGTATATGGGGACTTCTTTTTTAATCATACAATAACGAAGAACAGCCAGGAGCAACAAGGTTCCTGGTTTATGCAGAATAAGAGATCCTGGACACAAATTTTCGGCCATGAGTATTAAATGTAAAGATTTCTGTACAGAACTCATTTCATTAGAAGAACTGTTGCTTTTCCCTGGCATGCTTAACATTCTTCATTTGGCTATCGCGAAAAGAAGTTAGAAGCTCTTTTTTCAGTGATGCATATCCTACTGTTTGGGGGATAAGGTGCTTGGCTTCTTGGTGTACATTTGGCCCTATCCTGTGTATCTTAAGTTATTGAAATTTGGCTCATTGGAGATATATTTTGCACGCAACTTCATTCATGCAGGATAAACATGTTTGATACTGTTCTTGGATATCCTTATCCCTGGTATACCGTTTCCATCTCTCTCTCTCTCTCTCTCTCTCTGGCCCTCCTTATGTTTTTTTTTTTTTCGGTTCTTTTACTGATTTAGCCTGCAGCGGAATTTGGGTGGTTGCTCAGATAGGGCGGGCCAACATGAACAGTCTTGTTATTAATGGAAGTTGATTGTTGATCGAGAAGAGTAACTGACAAAGCGGATGGAGATTTAGTGTTGCGTACGAAATTCGGTTTACAAAGAAGGATTTTAAGCGATTGATAAAGTGAGATATCGGGGCCCGAAATTGATTTTTAATCTTTAATTGGTCAGCGAAGACTCTTCCTGCCGCATATGATTCATTTAATTTAATGTTACATGCAAGCAATGACGTTTTAGTTTTTGAGCATCATGCTATCCTTTGTCTTGGTGCCGAAGACAAAGGATACGTGCCCAAAAGAGACACTAGCATGAAAATGGCTCCACGAACAGATTAAAGCAGAAATGGCAACCAGTAAGAGCTGTGAGGTCGAGCGCTCAACCTCGGCAGAAGAGGTTTTAATCCGAGTGGACAACATTTTGTAAAATCCTTTAGCCTGGAATTGGATAGAAGGTCCAGCAGCTCAATGCATAGTTTTGCCTCTAATGTTTTGGAAGAAGGTGGCACCATCACCAAGAGCCCATACAAGACTCAGCTTTTGGCTTAAAGCTACCGTTATTGATTTCCCTTTTGATGGGATCCCTCTTCTGCTCACATCTGTTGCAATCAAACACTGGACAAACAAGGTAGCCCACATGCAAGAAATAGCTTGGCAGCCTCCAGTTAATCTGTGGCTCAAATTGAATGTTGATGGTGCAGCCATTGGGAAACCTGGCCCTGCTCCTATTCTGTGTTACAGGACCACCAGGGTAATTTCACTTGCACCTTTTCTTCTTCAGTCGGTGTTTTTGATACAAGTGTCGCGGCGGTATTAGCGATTGAGAAAGGCTCTTGCTTGTACAACAACTAGACACGACCCATGGAGCATATACTTACACTGATATATGATTCATTAAATGTCATTCACCGGATGGATAACACAAGAGTCCAGGTCATTGCACCGGAGGCTCGTGGGTAGTTTTGCTAACGTGGAAATTTCAACGCTACTCTCTGACCACACGGGGGCTTGCACATTTCGTGGTTGCAGGCCGTCACTTCCTTGCTTCACCGTTATTTGTGGCAATCTTGAGGATTGTTGCTGAATGTGTTTTTTCGGGCCCACCGATTCGGACCAGTAGGACTCGTAGAAAGCTGGTCATCTTTTATCAACTTTCTTCCATGAAAAAATTATATACATATGAAAAGTAAACAGAACGAGAAGTTCCAATTTATCTCTAGAATATAATTCAAGAAGCTGCCTTATTTTGTTTCCTTTATAATAAATGACATTTATGTACATCATTTACATTATGAAAAGTTCTCCCACTCCGGTGCCTTTCTCAATCCCAGTCCAAAGCCAAGCCAACGAACATGGGCAAAACCAAGCATTTAAAAAAATACAAAGGGACTCGAAAGATGAAAAAGAAAAAACACATAAAAAGGCAGAACGCCCCATTTGTGTCACCTTCGTATCCTAATCTCATGCATGTGGGAACATCCAGATGTTGACGAATGAGACGACAACCCAACCCAGCACAACAAAGAGTGGAGAAGTCTTGAGCTTAATTAGAGCCTAAACTTGGAAATTGCTGCATTTTTCATCGGAAAAATCTAATGGGTACAGGTTGACTCTGTAAAACAGATAATTTTCGAAAAATAGGATTATCACCAGATAAATTACACATGCTATTTGGAATAAGAGAGATTTCAACTTTGTCAACTGACAGATGTCTGCGAAAAAAGAGAGCATGCAAATAAGTCCAATTGACGGAAACTGTGCAAACAATGATGGAAAGTGCATTTGGTTGATGATTACTATAGATATAGTGGTTTCTAAATTTATGACTGACTCTACAGCCATGCCAACCTCCAAATCCTAGAGAGGATTGTCATCTGAACTGAGCAGTAGAAAAAGGACAAAGAAACTCCTCCATACATAAAACAGTCCAAAGCAGAAAGATAAGATTTCATCCACATATACCAGATTATATGAGAGATCCCTCAGATGTAAAATTGAAGTTCTGAGTAAAAGAAAAGCACATGCAAATCCTTCCAATTGTCATTCCTTCAGTGAACGGGTAGGTTGCAAAATAGCTAAGCAAATCATGCAGTAATAGGCTGGAATACCAAATCTTTCTCCAGTAAAATCCATACTCCAGTGTTTTCCTTTTTCAAGAAAATTCCCTTTGGCACAAGCAAAAATGACCTTACAATCCAAGAGCAAAGGGCCACCGTTTTTAATGTCATCCACCACATTTCTTTGGGTCAGTGTATCATGGGGAATATGGAAAAAAAAATTTTTACTAATTAAGAATGTACTGGGATTTTTTGTATTCAGTGAGATTGGAGGGTGAGCATTAGTATAACAATATGGTTACCCCATTGTAATCTCCACGTTTGAGTCATGTAAAGTTCTCTGCAAAAAAAGTTAAGGTTGCATACATTTGACTCATCCCTAAACAAATTGTGAGTCTTGTACACTGAAACATGTTTTCTTTTTTCCTATATTCAATGTGATTATTTTTGTAACCTTCAATCCTTCTATTAGTATTAGGTTTTTTATTTAGTTTTCAAAATTGTAGCAAGGTTCCTATATAATATGTTTATTACCTATGTAATTCCCAGTCCAGTTTATTGACAAATTAAACAGATTGTGTTTTGTGTTTCAGTTCCCAAGCCCTCTAATTCTATTTTTGGGTTTTTTCTCTGCCTTTTCAGCCATGCTTCTCCTACTCTTCCTAAGTTTACTCTGGTTTTTAATCACACTTCATCCCCTCTGTGCCCTACTTTCCTCTCCCTTTCTGCCTACATCAGTATGTTTCTCCTTTTGCTCATTCGTTTTGCTTTACACTATGAGGGATTTCTTAGTTCTATCCAATATTGGAAAGCAAGATAGAACTAGATGGGGCCCTTTCCTTTGAATGAAAAAGCTCCATTATACAAATAAAAACCGCTGGGCCTTTATTAAGGTGGTCACTTGATGCAGCATGATTGGAAATTCCATCAGCAAGTTTTGCCCTCCTGTCAAAGAACCCATATACACTCATGCTCACCCTCTCCCCCCCACCCAGAAAAGAAAGAAAAGAAAAGGAAAAAAAAAAAACACAGAAGAAAAGCAAAGGTAAGCAAACTGACCTGAAAAGGCCAATTATCACATAACAGGACCCCACCTAAATCCTGGATCCTTAACCATTTGTCCCAATCATAAGCATGGACTGTTTGAAATGCCTAGAATTTGCAGCAGCATCAGCAGTCTCTTCAACACCATCCTGCTGGAGTATTCATTACTCCCTGGAAATCCACAACTCAGATAGAATCCCTAGCAGCAAAAATTTGTTAAAAACAAGGGATAAAAAAGAGCTCAGAAATGACATTCAGAACAGCATAACAACAATAAAAATCACCTACCCCATCAGACTCCGAAGAAAGTTCCAATGGTAGTTTGTCCAAGAACCTTGGAGCTTCGATCAAGGCCATGAGAGGCAACCTAACAAGCAGAATGCCATTTCAGTTGCATCTAAGAAAAAAATCACAATCAAAACATGTCTGCCTCATACATAAGGCATAAGATTCTCATGTGCACTGCAAGCAACTGCTCAAGTACAGTCATGCCAATATTTATCTGTCGAGCAGGCAAAGCCCTCCAAACATTAACTAGTAACTACACGGTCACTCTGTCATCATTCTCCAGTCCACAGGTTAAACATCCAAAAAGGGGCATCCCAATGCATCATGCTCTTACACTCTGGGGGTTGCAGATGGATCAGATATACACAAGGTTACCCTTATTTTTACTAAGCCTCTATTTCAATGACTTGAACTTGTGACCTCTTAGTTACAACAGAGTAATCTTCCCATAATACCAAAATTTTCCCTTCGTGAAATATTGAAAGTAAAAGAAATATATAAACCTTTTGAACCAGTCAGGATTGCAACATACACCATTTTCTTCCATTTCAGTTTGGGGCTAAACTTCCCAAGTTGCTGTGGTAGTGGTACTAAAATGATGATTCTGTATAGACAGAATAAATGGAAACATTTTCTCACCATGTGAGTTAGAGCAGCATAGCGCTCAATGTTCAGGTACAAAGGCTTTCCTCTATGCATTTCAATGTCCTGCAAAAAATTAAAAAAATAAAAGTCAATGTGCTGAGTGTGAGAGAGAGAGAGAGAGAGAGAGAGAGAGAGAGGGAAAGGGATAAAAAGAAAGCTATCATATTTAATAGATTTGGAATCATAAACCAAATTTACCTCTTCACCAAATGCATCCAAGTAGAGGGATGGCCAAAAAGCACGGCGTGCACATCTTTGCAGCAGGATAGTAGTTCTCTACAATGACAACATCTATTGCTGGTCAACCTCTCCACATGTATTCCAAGTACACATAAAACACAATAGAGCAGATGGGGATTGAATGTTAAAGCAAGTAACAAAAGATCATACCTTGACTAACAGAAACACCCCCATGCCAGTGCCACAGGCCATTGCATGGGCTTCACATCCACTTTCACTTTGACGATAAATAATAAGAAAATTTTGATTAAAAACAATAGAATGGTCATCTTAGAAAATATGACATTTTAAGAAAACATGTCTCTATGTGCTATGCATGAACTGCATGATCTTAGTAACAATGACAGTAGGCAAGAGATGAAAAACATGACATTTAAGAAAACATGTCCATGTCTATGTCTTATGCATGAACTGCATGATCTTAGTAACAACAAGAGTAGGCAAGAGATGAACCTGCAGCATGACTTCCAGTTTGGAGAGCACAATCTACCACACAGCAGGCATAAAGCAGGCTCATCAAGAACATTATTGCAGTTGGCACAATGCTGTTTAATATACCTGAAAAAGAAAAAATCACGCTCTTTCAAGCTGCAATTTCCAGAGTAAAAACAACTACTTCCAATCTAACCAGAGTGACATTTGTGGCAAACCTCTGCAGCAGATCCTGATAGAGATTAGGGAGGTGCATAAGCTTGAATGGAACAGCAGGTGTAGAATGCAAAGAACCTCGAAAGCTGCGAATTTCATACTCTCTGCAAAAATGATGTAACCATCTCATGGCTAGAGAATGTAGCAGTTGATCCTTGAGGACAACATCTAATGGAGGTATCTTGAAGAACTTTTCAAGCTCTTCAATTTGATTCAGCTCAACTAGATTACAACCCAAAACATCTAATTCATCATTTACAACATTGGATAGTCCATCTGGCACATGATCCCAATCACAGAATGGTGCTGAGACATTAGTGCTCAATAATTTCCATAGCAATGCACACCTCCTCAGGTAAGGGAAACTCAATTTACGAATTATATCCTTAATATCAGAAGAGGGATCAACATAGTTTGAAACAAAGTATTGTTGGATCCATCCAGATTCCTCCAAAACTTTGGAGATTTCAGTAATCAAAGAATCATGAAAATTTGATTCCTTAGGTATACATTGCTGTTTTCCTATGTATGTAATTATGGCCTGCAAACAATTTATAAGAATCAGGAAACCAGATTGTGGTAGAATATTCAATTAAAAAACTAGATACAAAGAAGAGCAGAAGGAAGATTGGCCTGCAAGTGTACACCTGAACTACAGCAACAACATAGAATATATGCACAAGGGATAACAAGGACTCCTGGCATGTTAGAAAGGGCTGTGGAAGACAAAACAGAACCCACATCAAAGACGAAAATGCCTCATGCTCTAGGACAGGATCAGCTGCTCGATTCCAGAATAGTGTATCAGGGTAGAATGATTCCTTGTCAACATGTTTCAAGATGGATGACATATTACCTGCAAAGCATATTGCCATTCACTATACATAGCTGAAATGACCCACTCCAAATAGGCTAATAGTTTATTCCCAATACAGGCAATTCAAAGCCTAATCCAGGACCCCAACCCCAATCAACCATGACAATCAAGTGTCCTCATTCAAAGCCAATTTATTTATGCTACTTCTCCAAGTGTTAAACTATTATGGCCTGCAGAGACTTCATAAATTCACACTATTCTAAATGCCATAAATTAACCTCCATTCAAAAACCATAAAAGTTCACCAGCACAAAAAAACAGTGACATATAAGAAAAGAAAACACTCACCTCCACATCCAAAAGCTCTGCTAGCATAATCCATATAAACTCCTGAGCAAATAGACCCTGAAAAGAGCTGAATAGCCTTCAACCTCTGAAGCAAATGAAGAGAACTTTACCCCTCAAATTTTGCACAATTTTTAGTAACAAGGATAGTATAAATCCACTAGAAGACTTGAGTTCCTTTAACAAAATATTAACACCATAGTTTGGGGTCACTTGAGAGCTTTCGCAACGTGCAGATATCTCCATAGATACAAGGGAGTACCGAAGAGTGTCCCACAAAATCATTGAGAGATTAACCCTTCGACTTCCTAAGAATTTATTGTGTTTGTTTGGAAAATACATTTTATGGAGCATGGCAGAAATAGACTCCAGGTTTGGCTTGATTGTTTCATTGTTCTGCAGGGGAAAACTTTTCAACATATCTTCATTTCTAACAACCTTTGCAGCAGACTGCAAGAGAGACAAAGCTTGCTGAAGCAACAGATAGTTACATTCATCACTTGATGGCGCCAAAGGTCCAGCAGCATGTGGTGAGATAACAGTTTGCATCACGGGTTGCATCTGAGCCTTCTGGAAATTACCATGAAGCGAAGGCAAGACAGAATTTGCTAATCGACACACAGGGCACAGGAATTCCCCCTAAAAAGGGATTATAAGAGAAGAGAGAAAAAGGTGTATATGAGATTCTTCTTCTCCTTTCCTTCCTGGGATTGTGTTGGGAACAAAAACAGTAACATCCAAACTGCAAAATAGTTCTCAGAAGAATACTTACCTGATCTGGGTCAACTATATGGCCCCCTTCAAAAAAAATTCTTCTAACATGCCTGCAGGAAAAAAAAAAAGCAAGTTGAGCCATTTCAAATACAAAAACTAACAAAATTCCCAAAGCACCAAAGGGGAAATTAAATAAAAGACAACAATCTATGCATGCCATATGGGCATAGAAACATCATGAATCGCTCTACAGCAATTGTTAAAGAAAAAGGAATGAGAGGAAATCTCCAACAAGAGCAAATTTGAGAATGTAAGGCAAACAATCCAACTAACAGTGTAGAGATTTACGTCTCATAATCTTTGCAAAAGTAAATGCAAAAACAAATGCTTTCAGGCATAGAATTGACTTGATCGTAAATCCATTGCAAATTCCTCTCTCAATGTCCATCAGCTGTACATGGAGAAAAAAGTCGATCTACTACAAGTCTCCACTAAAAATCCAAAAAGACGGTCCCACTTAGAAATTTGTATGGCTTGCCGACAATCCAATTCATTTGACTAGGTCACAATAGAAAACACATATTATTTTGGAGGGAAAGCCTAGGCAATGGCATTTTCCATACAATGTGCTATCCATAATTGGAAAAGGGAGTTAGCCAATATTATGTATTGGTACTAACCACATAGCATTCCCAAAGGTAGAATTTAATTACATACTTTGGAAATTTTATTGCTAACATCATTACCTTTCTTTCAGTGATGACAAATAGCGATCCAGACATGCTTGATGCACAGCATGACCACAAGAAGACAGATGGACCCCATCGCACTCTGCAGGACCAAATCCATCATTTGCAGAAAGCTGTGAACTAGACCCTATCTGTGCATTCTCATAATGAGCATTATCAGAAGCTGAGGGGTGCTCTGTCTTCTCTCTTGAAAGAGCTGCTATATATTTTCCAAGTAATACAGATTCCTGAATCCTGCTACTTTTCAGACCACATTCAGTAGCCAAAAATTCCCCCTTCCCTTCTTCAAAATCAAAACCTAGCATATCATCGTGCATTTCTCTCCAAACAGATAAGTACATATTTTGTTCCAGTACATCAAAGTTAGACATAGTTCTAGCATTCCCATCCTTGGACACACACTTAAATTGAGTATTGGCCAATGAAAGGAACTTAGACTTCACAAATTCAACAATAGCAGTTACTTCCCCAGGCTGAGCATAATCAGCAAATTCACTGACAGCATTCTGAACCAACTGCTCTAACTGAGTAGAAGAAATCTCTACCAAAACATCAGAAGAAGAGATTCTTCTGGTATGCTCAGTCAACTTACTTGCATGAAAAGAGACTTTCTCCTTGTCAGGCTGCCGAACTTGGTCCCACAATGGCGGACCCCTCTCAATGAAGCTCACAAGCCTTGATTTCTTGATAAACAAGGAAATATTATCAGTTTTTAATTCAGTGTAGAAGCAACAGCAGGCAAGCAAAGCACTTGCTCACAAAGAATTTGCTTACCTGAAGAAGAATCAAGAAAGATACAGGACTTCTAGAATTTGGATCATGGCAAAGAGAGCAAACATCTTGGACTGTCTCTTCCAAATCCTGTCCATCATCAGAATTACTTTCTTCCAGTCCAGATTTTGAATCACCTTCTGCAGCAGAGTCAATGCTTGACAAAAACTTTGACTGTTCAGCTTTCATTTTTGCCTACATAGAGGACAAAGTAACATGGATAAAGTTAATTGGTTTCTAAAATGCCATTCACCTTCACTACATTGCAAATGGCCCAATGTAGACACACAAAAATGAAAACAAGATTTTAGAAGGGATATACACAAAAAGGTATAAATAGATATATGCAATCTCACCAAAATAGCTGCCTGCCTCTCCCGAGCTTTAGCCTTGTGTTTATCGGTATCAGTAGCTGAACCCAGCATAGTTATTTCGCTATCAGGGATTGGATGTGATGAGTGTGGAACAACCTCGGGTGCAAGATGCTGCAGCCTGGTCATGCACTGAGAATCTACCTCCCCAAAATTCTTCAATAAGCTCTCAATCAAAGAAGAAATGTTACAATTTCCAGCTTCCAAAAATTTCCCAGGATTCCCACTTTTGTGCATCTTCATTAATGAGACAAGGAGTGACAATAAGCTCTGTTCACCAGCAACATAGTTTTTCCCCTCATGAATTTCTTCAACAACAAAAGCAAGCATAGGAGAGGAATCTCCCACGTTTGACTTGTTCATAGACTCCCTCTGCTGGAGACATATGTCTAATGCCAATGAAAGTAGATGCAAAGAAATTAAAAGAACACCATCAGGAGCCCGTGTTTCAGTTGATTTATCAGAGACAACAGCATAAAACAACACAGCACGTATGATTTGAAGCACAGCTTTACAAGTTGCAATTCTAGCTACACCCTCAAGAGGAGGATATATCTTAGTCCACCTGGGCATCTGAGTGGTCAATGCAGAGACACCACAGTTGCGTGTATATCTTTCCTCTGCAATTTGCAACTCCCTTGAATTCCAACGAGGATGGTACAAGTCCAACTCTTTCCAATGCATCCAATGCAGAGAGTACATCCCCTAAAAGGCAGAATAGAGGGACAACAATTCAGAAGAATATAAACTCAGAAACAGTAACAAAAACATTTGCTTCACGAAAGAAACCTGATTCAATCCAGATGGATTTGAGTATACAGCAACAGCATCCAAAATTTCTTGAAACTGGTCAAGCTTGGACAGGTCATGAGGTAAAGATTTTACTAGTTGACTATGAGTGGCATCTCCAATGGCTAACTTATGAACCAACTCTCTCCTCAAATTTTCAACAGGGCTTAGCCCAGAAAATCTCCTTTCTTGGACAATTTGTACAATGAGTGTGAGCATTTCCTGAACCAAAACTGGTTCATACCTGAAGGCAAAATATTGATACGATGGCTTAAATATTACTTAATAAGAAATATGTACAATCTTCAAAAAGTCTGTGGTCACGCAAGCATGTGTGGCATTCCCATGACAGAGAAACAAGGATACATGAAATAAATCCAGAGAACCAATAAAATGAGAGTTCCTGTGGGTTCCTTTGTATCAAACAACCAGAGTCAGGGGCTGCAAGGAAGAGTAGTTGCATGCAAACAACATTATTTGATGTACATATGCTAGGACAAGGCGAAACTTCCTGTTTCTCATAAACCAGGCATGGACCAAAAAAGGGAGGAGCTAGTTCTTGAAGAATAGGCATTATAACAATGGTTCAGTCACATGATGCAGAGGTGAAGGTATTCAACAAGTGCTAGTCCAAGCATTAAACATCAACATCTCAAACTTATGAATTAAAATGCAAGCCACCAGAACAAGGACTTGAAAATCATCATCTCCCCATTTAAAAGACTAACAAAAACTTGAGAAGGGGGGGGGGGGAGAGAGAGAGAGAGAGAGATTTTGAGATCAACAAAATTGTATGCATGCATAAAAGTTTCCAGTTGAACACGGTGTCAAGAAACTAATGTGTCACAAAGTTATGTGATATGAGATGAAATTTAAGGTGACGTTGATTTACTCATTGGATCGTTTGGGATTAAGAGAACGGTAATCTGATAGCCCAAAGCGCTCTACAATTCTCAGCACAAAAAGGTCAGCTGGAGCCAATGCAGCACAGCACTGCAGAAGAAATAGATCAAGTTCTAAACCCTGCTCAGCCCTGTATCATAGAATCATTAGGAAAACATTGAGCATGAACATATTTACTTCCCCAAACTGGGAAGTAAGAAAATAAGAAGTATAAGAATCTAATCAAATTGTACAGTTAAAATGAGAGACAAACATAGATCATATGAAACATGAATACCCACCAGCGTACCGTACGGTACCACTCAGAGGATATAATGGCAGCATCCCCATTCTTCCTCCACATGCCAGCATGAACCTGGGCACAAAAGGCCCTATTACGTAAAGGATGCTCCATAACAAAGGCAGAAAATCCATAAGGGTGGCAACCCCCAAGGACATATCCAAAGAAGTCATCCCTGGCAAATAATGGAGATGAGTGACTGGATTCACTGTAACAGCTTCTCAAGGCTTTTTGAATAAGCAAGGAAAGTAACCGATGCAATGGAATGTGAACAGATACATCCTGCGAACTAACATCATAGATTATGTTTGGCCAATCAGACAAACTCAACACTCGTAGTGCATCTAAATCTGTTGAACCATCTCTTTCCATCAAACTATCATCAAAGCCTGCAGAATCAGACTTGCCAGGGACCACTGTTTGGAACTCCTTACCAGCACATTTGGTATTCTCAGCTTCATAAACCTTGAGACCACCATATGGAAGAGAAGAACACTCCCTTCTATTATCTTCACTAGAGCTTGTGAGTCCACTGAAAAAATATTTCCCTTTTCTGATCAGAGCATATGTTTTTTTCAGAGCTAGAAAGTTGCCAGTTGCATTGCTACCAGTATTTTGAGATAGTAGAGACCCAGTTAAAGTATCAAACCCCAACCAATTTTCAATGGCCCTCAAGCACTCATAAGTCAGCAACTTGACAGATAAAGGAATTGCGAGGTAGCAAACAGGGTCTGATCTAACTTCAATCACACTTGATGAAGAAACAAATCCAGTGTTCCTTCCTGCCATGCTGCCTACAGAGCTTTCCTGAGTTAGCCGTCCTACTTTTGCATGCCTTTCACTTTCTCCTTCATGCATATCTTGTTTATACATGTTAGAAGAAACATATTTGCCTGTTTCTTCAATGGTAGAAAAAGCTCCATCCACCAAAAGAGATTGAATATTGGCCACAGAGTGACCTAAAATGAAAGGGCAATCTATGTTCTCATTTTCTTCTTCTTCCATGTGGAGGCCAGTTTCTCTCTTCAAGGCACTCATTCCCTGTAGAAAAGACAAAAGCTTCATCCAAGTCCTCAAGATGTCACTGCGTTCATTAACTACATATTTGGGCACCAAAGAATGGGTCATCACAAATCTAATATCTTCAACCACACGAATGGTTGTCCCATAAATATTTCCCAACTTGGCAACCTGCAAAAAGATAGCAATCTCACAATTCCTACATAAAAGCAAAGAAGAAGAAAACAAGAGCAACTGTGACTAGATCTAGTCCTTGGTACAATATAATTGTAGTTGAAATGAGGAGACTTGCAGACCATCATTTCCCCCCTTAGAAACATAAATAAAACACAAGATTGAGAGGAAGACACTTTCTTAAGGGACTTCAATCTCAAGCCACCAATCCAAAACTCCCTGGATCACCCATCTATCTGAGTTTAATCATAGCATCCAGTCATCAGTCTAGAATTATGCTCATCAAATTCCTAAATAATTGATCCCAAACTGATTGTTTAGCAATTTCAATGTCAATGCGATGAACATGATTCAGAATGCCTGCATGTACCATATGAGTAAGTCCTAAGTACAGAGGCAAGCAATAAAATATAACAATTTATATTTCATATAAATGGGACACCTGCAAACGACCATCATCCCCGGCGCAATAAACAAATATATCTCCCAGGCATCTCAATAGAACAGCCAAGAGATTCATCTCCATCACAAGTCGAGGAGTTAAAGTGGGAACCGTGAAGATTTGAACAGAGAATGTAGATAGCAATGAATGCTTCTTAAGAGCATCTTCAGTTCCTTCTTTTATGACTTGATGCACAACAAATGGATAATAATTTAAAAACACTTTAGCAAACTCATACTTGAAGATGGGATCCCCCAGCAATTTGAGGAGCAGTTCATGAAGTTTCTTTATAACAACTTCACTCAAGAATCTCTCTGCTCTGACCAGAATCTCCAACAAACCAACCAAAGAACTAACCCTCCTAGAAACAAAACTAAGCAAACTCTCGCTGTTCTTGCAAAACTCTAGCAGCATCTCAACCACCACAAATGTTAGTTCATTAGCAGCTTTCGTCCACACTGCAATATGCTCAGTCATTCTGGAATTTTCCTCACATATAGTATCTGCAGACACTAGTTTAGTTTTCCAACAACTGAGTAGAGCATCAAGGACAGGAGCGACAGAGTTTGAGAAATTCTCTGGAAGGGGTTGTATCTGTTCAGCACCTTTATGATTTGAGCAAAAACCCTCCCGTTTCCATGCTGTCACATCCCCACAATCACAACAACCTCCACCAGTGTAAATAATAGAATAATCATGGTCCTTGTGGTTCCCATATTGAAAACAAGGAACACAAATAGCACATGTAGGGTCATGTTCACATGTCCGGCATCTATAAGCAATGTCATGACTTCCCCAGACAGCCCCACAAACACCACGCCCAGCACTCAACCTAGATAAATTCTGCTGGGCAGAAACCGGTTCACCCAAAAACATCAGCCACTGCAACCAAACCATACATTCCCTGAACCGATTCTTCATAGATGGGTTCAGTGCTTTTATAGACCCTGTCCTAGGTTCTTGGAGAACCTCCGCCACTTCTTCATCAGGAGTCAAGATAGCAGATACCAATTCGGGTATCCAGGATCTATTATCCTTAACAACAAAAGCCACTATCCCATCATAAACCATGTCAAGGTACTCCTGAGGAACTTCCAGTTGCGCAAGTCTCTGATGACACCATACAATTATTTAAGAAAACAAAAAAGTTAGACCAATTTGAGGACACAGAAAACAACTAAAAAAAAAAAAAAAATCCAAACACACAACTTCACCCAGTACAGTCCACTTCCAAAATCAAATTCTCTTTACTCCTCAAAACAATTAATGCCAAAAATAATTCACAATTTGATAAAATTATAGAATAGAGAGAGAAGCAATAATCGATTACCCGAAGGACCCGATCACGAGGCTTGAGAGGGCTCGGTTCGGTAGGAGAATCCACGTCCATGCTGCTGCTACCGTTGCCATTAGAACTATCATTATCCATACTGGACCGCCGCCAGAAGCGCAGCACCAACCAATTGGCGCAACAGAGCCGCGAGCACCGCCGCCTTAATCCGGAGCCTCCGCTCCCCAGGTTTCCACGATTTCGCCGACACAACTAGGTTTTCTTTTTTTCTTCTTCTTTTTTCTCTTCTCTTCCCCGTTTCTTGATTCCCCGCTGCTTTTCGCCTTCCCCTCCTCAGTGTTACTCTCCCTCTCCGTCTCTCTCTCTCTCTCTCTATCTGTCTTTGTTTCTTTTCTTTATACGGTTGCGTACTGGTGATATGCGTGCATAAAATATTATTATTTTAGGTAGAAGGCAATGGAACACGTTTCCTGGTGGTTTTCCTGTAATCACGCTTTATGCTTTGCTTTTTTCTTATCACTCTCGGGTTTCGGTCCTTCTCGATTCTTTTACGGTGGCTTCCGGTTCTGGATTCCTCCTTGCCGCTTGTTTGGGTTTTATGAGGGAATATCCTAAGTTCTAAATTTTAAGAAATTTTTATAATTCAATTTCAAATTTTTTAAAACAATACTAAACTCAAAAAAAAAAATTATTCCAAGTGAATTATTTTTTAAAATACAAATTGATCAAAATATTAAATACATATTTTAACTTTATAGATTTCTCTCTCACATACATCTTAGAAATATAGAAATATTTTAATGTATATATTTCATTAAATTCTTTCCTTTCTTTAGTGATTGAAAAATAAAAATTTTAATTTCCTTTTTCACAAATTTTAAAAACGTGAGAAAATTTTAAAATTGTTGCCCTTATGCATGTGAAAAACAAAAGAAAGAATTTAACAAAATAGGCTTAAAATATATTTTTAAGAAGTATTTTCATATTATTTATTAAGTTAAATTATACATTCGATGATTTAATTAATTCATGTTTACCAAACAATTCTTATATAATATCAATTAAAGGATAAATTATAATTTAAATATCTAAAAATAAGTTTAAAATTTAATTGTAAAAATTACTAAAAATTTTATGATTTCTTAAAAGGTTATCCCCTTTTTAATGTGATCAATCAATTACCATTTTGTTTGTATTAATTTTTTTTTAAAATAAAAATTATGTAATTTTGTTTAAACTTTCTTTTTTTCACTAGTAAATGATTTATACTAAAAAACTATTAAGGCTATACAAATATTTAATATCTTTCAATATCCCTCACTTTTATATACTGTAATAATATCAATATAATAAATGTAATATCCATTAGATTATCAACAAATTACCGAAATTGATTTTAATATATTTTATAACACTAACCCTCCTATTTCTGTACTATTAGAAAATCTCAGTTTGACCATTTATTAGCAATTTTTTTTAAGTCCACGAAATTCTAAGCCCTTCATAAAATGAATAATTTTTGTGTTTGCGCTTTTTTTTTTTTTAAGTGTCTGCGTTTTGCAAGATACTTTTCCTTTTCTTTTTTTTTTTTTTTTTTCCTCTTCATATTTTTAATTTGGTGACGAAACAGTGAAGAAATGTTGTGAATGACAAACACGCCCGCCCAATGCGTTAAGGCTCATCTATAATGGGTCTATTTGGGCTTTCCGCAGAGTGGCATGAACAATTTTTCGGGCCAGTTAGATCAGGCCCAAGTAGCTCCCGACTGTCGGCCACCACTTTTTGTCCTTTTTTTATTTTATTATTTATTTATTTATTTGAGAAACGGAATTGCCGGGCCAATCTTTAGATACCGTTGTCCCGAACTATTCCCTTATCCAAAAGAGACCCATAGGTGCAGTCACTCACATTGATATGACTTTATTATTTATGTTATTTATATGACCTTTATCAAAGTGTATAGTATCCACAATTCAAAATATCACTATTCTTATTCGATGTAGGAGTTGGGTTGTGCTCAGTTGGTGTTTCCAATTTTAAATTACTTTGTCAGTAGATTTTAGATCTTCTTATTAAGAATAACATAACAAATATTGTTCATATTCACAATAAGTAGTAATAAAACAATGTTCTAAGGAAACTGCTGGATTTACTCTAATTAATAACTCCCAACATATTGTTAGAGAAGGGATAAAACAAGAGGTAAATATTACGATACATTAATTACTTTCCAATCAAGGATATGCCCCCAAAAGAAAAAGGTTGGCACGGAGGAAACGCTTTAATTAACGGCGTTTTTGAGACTGGACGCCATGGATAATGTTTTAGAGGGCTAAATTCTCACCACACACGAGAGAAAGAGAGAAAAAAAAAAAAAAAAAAAAGAGTTGACAGCCTTCATACAATCGACCGATGAGCCAAATTAAACTAGCTTTTCCAAAAATGACTAAAGTAACTATTCTATTAATTCTAACGTATGAAATATATATATATATATATATATGTACACACAATACTCTTCCGTTAATTTATAATTGAAATAATTGTTATTAATCATAGACAAATAATCTTGAAGTGTTAGGGTTTAAACGCCAATGATTTTCCAACAACTTTGTATCCCAATGTAGGGTTTTACGAACGTGCCCGAACATCCTACGATCTCCAGTGTACCGAATTGCCGTCATCTGATCATCCGAAAAGTATGTATGTCTTTTTACAATTTGTTACATTACGAAATCTTCGTCTCCACTCCCTGTAACGCAGGATTTGTTAGTTGACCGTCAACCGTTAGCTGAGACAGTAATTTACCAATCTACTTTTGTCAAAGAAACGAAACATGTTAGTTGACCGTTGAATGTTGTTGATCATTAACTTACGGCTGAAACGATAATTTTACATTATGCTTTTTCCCAGTGATGTAGCTAGATCAATAATTATTTTAACACAATTAATTACAACAATAACCAGTATGTATAATCTATAGTCATTTAGCAGATGTAACCACAAAATAACTTATATATGCTAGTTTATTGCCTTCTCAGTTTTATGTCTATTTTATAACAATTGTGAATCCCATTACGAGCTAATCGTTTGTTTACTTTTCTCCTGTGAAAAAATGGAAGGTGCAGCATAATAAAAATTACAACTTAATTCATTTGCGAATTTAGCGTCGTATCCCATTTTCCACTCTGAAATTTGAAATTTTGGATGGATCACTGCAACAAATTATTTTCTCCTCATTTATTCGGTGGTTTTTGATTTTGGCATGTTATGTATTGTTTGGATGGACATTGTCATTCTAGCATGTATTTAGTTAGTATTCTTGTGGGTAACAACTAACACTCCCAAACGAACGTTGGGTTGACATAGATATAAGGAATAGTGGTTAGTGAAAAGCAGTCGATAGTATAAAAAGTTGGAAAACAAAAAGTGCACATATATATAGTAATTAATATGACCTTAGGAGAGAAATATTATCTATACATTTGGATAATAAATGTACTTAAAACTATTTTGCTTCCACATGAATTTGTTTTGCATTAAGATAAATTATTTGGTTACAAAAAGAACCCACTTATCGCAAATTGAGAAAGCTTACAAATCTCATTCAAATGGAGAAAAACACAATTAGCCAACACTAAGTTGGCTATAGAATTAGAAATTAAAAGTGCAAGTGACAGAAAAGTAAACATAAGTGGCTTAAAATAAAAATACTTGTGAGGATTACATCATGATGCACCTAATATCTTCAATGCACCTAACGCTATACAAGGTAATAAATCAAAGCAAAACCGGGTTCTTATCTGGGAGGTGAGTTGCTTAGGTACTGCAACATCCACATTAAATCTACCAAAAACAAAAAAAAAAAAAAAAAACAAGAGGTAGGGGATGCAAAAAGAATAAATGGATGAATGTGATGTGATTATGATGATTAGTTACACTTAATTATATTATATATTTTAATTATAAATAACGATCGCAACTAAATTACGTTTATTATTTAATCTTTTACATTTTCTTAATTTCTGTTAAATTTACAAAAAGAGAAATTAGGAGATGCAAAAAGAATAGATGAGTAAATGTAATGTAATTATAATAATTAGTTATATTGTATATGTTAATTATAAATAATAATCACGATTAGATCACATTTGTTGTTTACTTTTTTTTGCGTTTTCTTAACTCACATTAAATCAATCTTAAAAAAGTTTTAAAAATAGATAAATAGATATCATATAATTATGATGATTAATTATACTTAATTATATATATATATATATATATATATATTAACTATAAATAAATAACGATCAAAATTATATCGCATTCATCGTTTATATTTTTCTCGCATTCACTTAACGGAAGCCTAAATTTTCACCATAAATTTGTCCTAATCCTACAAAACCGTTTCTGACGTGCCCACCATTTTCACTAATTACGTGCCACATTTCTCCGTTTGCATGACTGACAACGCAAAAGGAGTCTCGCAGTCTAGCTCTCCCCACATTCCCATATAATAACCCCTGTACACATCCCACTTTGGTAACTCAATTCTTTCAACCCTATTCTTGTTTGTATACAAAAAGCAAACATGGAAGGTAGCTCAGCCAACAAAAAGAAAGTTGGAAGGCCAAAAAAGAACAAATCACTACCACCACAGCCGCCGCTGCCACCAGCCCTTGGGGTTAACGTGGGTGCAGATAGAACAGTACTTTATGCAGTGCCCATTTCTTGGGCGTTGCCTGTGGACCCACCCCCAAAGAAGTTTGATGAAGACAGAGACATGTATGTCATTGATAATGAAGATATTGACGATGATGATAATCAAGTGATAGATGCTGAACCCTTGTCTCAAACACTTCCATTACCACCACCATCTACATCCAAAGCCAATAACAAGATGAGCAAAAGAAAGGATGTAAAAAGAAACAGTCGTTATTTTGATGGGCCAATGTATGAACTGCCCAAAGGATGGCTTATTGAAACAAGGGAGCGGGTTCCCACTGTAATTGACAGTGTTTCCGCAAAAGAATCGAAGATAAGGGTCGACAAGGTTCTTTCCTTTCTATACTCGATTTTTCTTTTGATCTATTAATCTCCATATAGACATGAATGTAATGCATTGCTTCTTTTTTTTTTTTTCGTCTTATCAAGATATTATGTTGCATGTCCAATAGGATGATCTCATCGGTGTTTCTTTTTTTTTTTTTTTGTGCTTATGATGTATGATGTGACTTTCAATTTTTGTTTTTGTTTTTTCCTTTTTTTTTTTTTGGTTTCATTTGTTTACAAAAATAAAAAATAAAAAGGAAAATTCTTTGAACCCCTCCAATTTAAAGGGGAAAAAAAAAAGTTCATCAAGTTACAGACTTGTGATGATATTTGTGGGCTTGATAGCATTTCTATTTTTTTTGATATCATTTCTATTGTTTTGATTTTATCCGTGACTTTATTTGTTCGTGTATTCTGCTTAGAATATGCTCAAAATCAAGAAGACCAAACAACCAAAAAAGGGTTCTCGCATAATTCCTCTTCCAAAGTAAAAAAAAAAAAAAAAAAAAAAAAAGAACAAAGGTTCTAGTTGAGCCAAACATTATTCTTTTTCTTTTTAGACTCAAACAATATACTGTAAAGCAATTGAATTGTTTATTTATGCTATTAGTGTCTAACGTGAAGGGAAGTTTAAATAATCACAATTTCATTAAATTGATTTTTTTCCCATGGCCAAACTGAGCCAAACACGAAATTTGATTGGAATCAAAACCAACCGATGGAGTTTCTCACCAAGTGATCACCTATTAGACCCAAATTTTAAGGATGCACGGAAACTCAACAATGCATTGACATATAGTCTAGCACTTGACGGGCAAATCAACTCTATACATATTCAATGGACAAATATTCCTTTCGATTAACGAGATTATGGCTTCTTGACCATGAATCCTCAATTTTGTCATCCCCTTTAATAGAGAATTGAATAAGAGCATCATAGGTTGATCATTTATTATGTTAGCTTGTGTTTGGTAATGGCATATGACAAAACGCAATGCACTAAAAAAAAAAAAAAAAACAAATTGAATGCAATTCTAAACAAAGGTCATTACATTTGATGATTAACAGCCATAAAATTTCGAAAGTTATAAATTTGGTAAACAAAACGATCATAATAATGTAAAAAGAAAGTGAAATCTGAGCATTATATAGTTATATAGCTTCAACTAGTATAGTATTATATGATGCTGGCACATACCAATGCGTGCTAGCAAAGGAGAGGAAAAGCAAAACACAAGCTTAACTGAAAATAGGGAAGTTAACGCATTAGTGTTATGGGTGAATTCATTGACAACATGTAGACAACATATATCTAAAAACTCTAGCGTTTCCACCCCATACGTTAGATGATAAAAAGCCACTCCTCAGGTCCCGATTCCTTTATTAAGTTTGCCAATTACACTTTTATAGAGTGTTTCTTCATATTACACACAAATTAATGTTCTAAAAGCATAGGGCGAACTAACTTTGTACAACTTTCCTTGCTTGCAATTTCACAATTCACACACATGCACATTTATATGTTGTTCGCTCTTTTGTTCATAACCCTACTCTGTCTGGTTCGCTTTGAATCGAGTGGCTCTACAGGTATTTGCGACCATATATCAATATGCATCTTTGCATGTCTAACTTAGTACTGTACAATGAACGCTAATTATATATCCTTTGTTTTATCTTTCAAACTTAAATGCCATCTGCAACAATTTTACATTTACACAACGCATGTAGGTGTCACAGTTTTTACAATGAACACATTAACAGTAAGCTTGTTACATAAGATCCAGTCGCCTTATTCAAACTAGAAAGAAATACTTGGTCATCCATAAAGTAGTTTGATGTCCTCGCACAACTATTTAAAAGTTACCCAAATATATATATGTACATTGCAATGATTTTCTGGGAAAAAAACAATGAAATGCAGTTCTACTATGAGCCTGGAACAAATAAGCAGTTCAGATCAAGGGCAGCGGTTAACGCTTACCTAAGGCTACAGTCCAAGACGCTGGAAGAAGGGAGTTCATCAGGCCAAGGCAAAGAAGGGGGTTCATCAATCCGTGGCGAAGAAGGGGGTTCATCAGTCCACGGTGGAACTGGCCAGTAACAAAACTCCGTTACCTACTTATATACACTTCCTTTCGATCAGAAAAATAACTTGGAGTTAAAGACTACAACAATGGTTGATGTTTAAACTTTAATGGGTTTTCTAAGTTGGACAGCTAGCCTGGAGTTAAGTACTCCTCTGCTTATGTTTTTGTTTTGTTTGAAGGGAAATAAGTCCTGAACAGTGCCTAATTTATAAGCAATTTGTGGATCTTCCATTTTGAGCAATATTTTTACAGAACATGTGCTAAAAAAAAGTAGTGCAAACGCAATTGTCCACCGACCAACCGATCATAAAGGACCGTTAAGTGTTCGACTTTTCTAGAATTTCTCTTTATGAAATTCTTATTTCATATATTGCAGGATCTTTCTTTATGCGAATACTAGCAATAAAACTATAATTGAAATCAACATACCGTTGTCCATTATGCTGATGTCCCGCAGTGGAGATGGGAAGCTTCTTCTGTTTCGTTCCTGAACGCTTCTCTCTTTTCTCCTGCTCTTTCCCCTTTCTTTTCTTTACGTTTTCTCTCTCTGATGGTTAAGCACACGGAAAGGTCTGTAATAGCATATATATATATATATATACACGTCTTCCTTTCCTGTAACCGTTACCTTAAATAGGAAGAGATCCTCTCTTTCTGTAATAATTATCTTAAATGAGAAGATACTCCTTTTCCTGTAACGGTTATTCTTAATAGGGGAAGATATATATACACATATTCCTTTCCTGTAACGTTTATTCTTAATAGGGAGAGTGGAGGGATTTTAAACCCGATGACCCAAATTACCGTTATGCCTAACCGACCATCATATTAGGCCTTTTATTTTGAGTCATACTTTAAATGACATGGACCACTCATTTTAATTAATTTAACAATCTCCCACTTGGTCCATGTCATGACTTGATGAAATAATAACAATTAAGTGCACACAATTCTTAAAGATCATCAAATCACAACACTTAATTGAATTAAGATGATTGGATCATGGCGGTCACACATCTTATAGCAATATGATTCCTTCCATGTATCACATAATCATCATAATTCATAATACTTTACTGAGGAACATTGAAACTTTAAACTGTCATTCTCATATATGCTATTAATTATCTCACAAACCATAATTGTATACATCTAAATAAAGATAACAGAGCACAAGCAAAACCATAACTTTAATTGAATTCACGAGTGTCACAATGATATGAGCATTATAAATATTGGCTTTCAAGTGTATAAGGACCTGTCCATAATGCCCATCCGATCAACATGTCCAGTAAATGTTTTCGGTGGCAAACCTTTAGTTAACGGGTCCGCTACCATCAACTCAGTGCCAATATGCTCAATGGACACTCTTTGGTTTTGCACTTCTTCTTTAACAGATAGGTATTTCAAATCCATATGTTTCGCACCTTTAGAATACCTATCATTCTTAGAGAAGAAGACTGCTGCGGAATTGTCACAAAAAATTCTTAACGGCTTTTCTATACTGTCGACCAAACCAAGCCTTAAGATAAAATTCCGCAACCATAATGCATGAACAGTAGCCTCTCAAAGCATGCTACAAATTCAGCCTCTATAGTGGAAGTAGCAATGACAGATTGCTTCCCGCTTTTCCAGGAAACTGCTCCTCCAGCCAGGAGAAACATGTAACCAAATGTAGATTTCCTCGAGTCTACACATCCAGCATAATCTGAATCCGAGTAGCCTACTACTTCAAGATGACTTGATCTTTTTTATAAGTAAGCATGTAATCTTTGGTACCTTGTAAGTACCTAAGTACTTTCTTTCCGGCTTTCCAATGATCTATTCCAGGATTACTTTGATATCGGCCTAACATTCCAACTGCGAAACTGATGTCTGGCCGAGTACATGTTTGCGCATACATCAGGCTTCCAACCAGTGATGCATAGGGAACTGATTCCATCACTTTCCGTTCCAAATCATTCTTTGGACATTGTAATTCACTGAACTTGTCCCCTTTCTGAATTGGAACTATTCCTGTTGAGCAATTTTCCATTCTAAATCTCTCTAATACTTTATTGATATAGCCTTTCTGAGACAATCCTAACAATCCTTGTGATCTATCACGGAATATTTCTATTCCTATCACATAGGATGCCTCATTCATATCTTTCATTTCAAAAGTTTCAGAGAGAAATTTCTTCACATTATGTAACAAACCTATGTCATTAGCGGCCAAAAGAATGTCATCGACATATAGGACTAATATAATGAACTTACTCCCACTGACCTTCATATAGATACACCGATCAATGGTATTTTCTACAAAACCGTATGACGTAATGGTATTATTTGAACTTAATATACCATTGTCGGGAGGCTTGTTTCAGTCCATATATCGATTTCTTTAATTTACACACCAAATTTTCTTGCCCCGTAGTGATGAAACCTTCAGGTTGGTCCATATACACTTCCTCTTCCAAGTCACCATTCAGAAAGGCGGTCTTTACATCCATTTGGTGGAGCTCTAGATCATTATGAGCCACCAATGCCATAATAATTCTAAAAGAGTCTTTCTTAGAAACTGGAGAGAAAGTCTCCTTATAGTCAACACCATCTCTTTGAGTGAAACCTTTGGCTACAAGTCTGGCCTTATACCTTTCGATGTTACCGTTCGAGTTTCGCTTGGTCTTGAAGACCCACTTACAGCCAACTCGTTTTGATCCTTCAGGTAACTCTACTAGCTCCCAGACTTGGTTTACATCCATCGATTTCATCTCTTCTTTCATGACATTGAACCACCTTTCAGAATCATTACATTCCATGGCTTGTTTAAATGAGACTGGATCTTTATCAATGCTCAATTCCGATTCATGCTCAAGTGAGTAAACCACATAATCATTTGAAACTGCTGGCCTTTTCTGTCTTGTAGACCTCCGTAATGCCATTTCTTGTGGTATCACTTGTTCATTTGTAAATTGAATATTGTCACTTGGTTCATCTCTTATGTGTTCACTTTGAGTGTTTCGAGTATCAATTTGTTGTTCTTGCATGTCACGTGACTGTGATGCAACATAAGGAATAACAATTTGAGTAGAAACACTGGGTGTGGGAATACCGACATGAGTAGGAGTACTCACTGTGGACCATTCATTTTGTGATTCTTTAATATCCACCTTTCGTGATTCCCCACTCCCACTGAACTGACCATTTTCAATGAACCGAGCATTACCAGACTCAACTATTCTAGTACTATGGTTAGGCCAGTAAAACCTATACCCTTTGGACTTTTTAGAATAGCCAATGAAGTAACCACTAATGGTTCTTGCATCAAGCTTTCCTTCATGTGGATTGTATATCCTTACTTCTGCTGAACAACCCCAAACATGAAGGTGTCTTAAACTGGGTTTCCTTCCTGTCCATAACTCGTAAGGAGTTTTAGGGACAGCCTTACTAGGAACTCTATTCAGCAGATATGCAGCAGTTCTTAATGCATGCATCCACAAAGATAAGGGTACAGTACTGTAATTCAACATGCTCCTAACCATATCCATAAGTGTGCGATTCCGCCTTTCCGCTACACCATTCTGTTGTGGTGTACCAGGCATTGTATACTGTGCACATATGCCTCGACTCTCAAGAAGTTTTGCAAATGGACCAGGACATTGTCCACTTTCATTGAATTTTTCATAATATTCACCACCCCTATCTGACTTAATCACTTTTACTTTTCTATCTAACTGCCTTTCAACTTCATTAATAAACACCTCTAGGATGTTTACTGACTGAGACTTTTCATGCAGTAGATACAAGTAACAATATCGTGAATAGTCATCTATAAAGGTGATGAAATATTTCTCACCACCCCATGTTGGGATATCAAATGGGCCACAAACATCAGTGTGTATCAATTCTAAAAGCTCATTGCTTCTTATGGCTGGATTCTTTGATGTATGTTTTGTTTGTTTCCCTTTTATACAATCAACACATACATCCCAATCAGTAAAATCCAATTGAGGCAGGACATCACCTTTCATCAACCTCAATATCCTTTCTTTGGATATATGACCCAATCTTTGATGCCATAAGAAAGCAGAACTTTCATCATGCATATTACGTTTGTTACCTATACCATGCTCAACAAGAAATATGGAATCAGCATACATAGCATCAAGATTCAAACGGTACAAATCATCAATCAAAGTACCCGATCCATAATAGTACGAATGTCTATACAATGAAAATGCACCATTTCCAATCTTGAGGTTAAATCCTTCTTTATCCAACTTTGCAACAGAAACTAAATTTCTAGCACATTCAGGAACATAGAGACACTTTTCTAGATCCAGATGACACTTGGTGTCCAAGATCAATCTGTACGTCCCAATCCCTTCTATTCGTGCCTTCATTCTGTTTCCCATATAGAGGAACTTCTCAGTTCCTGTTATGGGCTGGATTGAAAGGAATCCCTGCATAATATGTGACACATGAATAGTAGCTCCAGAATCTAACCACCAAGTATTATTGGGCACTTCAATTATGTTTGATTCAAAACATACTGATATACAGTACGTACCTTTCTTTTCGAACCAAGCCTTTCTTTTTGGGCAATCATTTTTGAAGTGACCCATCTTTTTGCAGAAGAAGCATTTCTGATCCTTCTGGATCTGACCTCCAGTGACTTTCATAGAGGCTTTGTCCTTCTTCTTACCTTTCTTATGTGGTTTAGACCTGCTACCACTAGCATCCTTATGAACGATGAGATGAATGGAGTGATCCTTCATCTTCTTTAATCTCCCTTCCTCCTGAACTAACATGGCCTTAATTTCTTGAAAGTTCCATTTCTCTTTAATAGTGTTATAATTCACTTGGAACTGGCCAAATTCAGGAGGCAGTGAGTTTATGATGAATTGAACCAGAAATGATTCACTCACATCCATGCCCATTGTTTTCAACCTTGCTGCTAGATTAGCCATACTGGTCACATGATCATGAATGGGCTGTGACCAATCAAATTTCTTAGTCGTCAGCTCACTCATTAGGGTTCCTACGATGGATTTATCAGTTATATCTGACTGAGAGTATTCCTTAATTCTCATCAGAAATTCCCTCGCATTTTCCGTCTTAGGCATCGATGGCTTGACGTTTTCAGCTATCGTCATTCGCATCAAATTCAAACTCAGCCTATTGGACCGTACCCAAGCCTCATAAAAAGACTTATCAGATTCTGTACTAGTCCCTGTAATGACTGCAGGCTTTTCATCCGAAATGACTGCTAAGTTCAGGCCCAATACACCCAAATGAAACTGAATATGCTCAGACCATTCAGCATAGTTCAGCCCATTGAATTTGACCATTGAATTGCCTAAGGCGAATACATTGGTGGAAGCTGCAAATATAATCCAAATTTATACGTTAATGCTTTGAGTAAACTCTAATGGATTCAGATACATTACAAACTTTAATTATGTATTTAAGTTCACCTTTGGGTGATCCTCAAATACATAACTCTAATCAATAATGATGCTAATTTAAATAAACTTTTATAGATCAATTAATCATACTAAAATTAACATGAATGTTATCTTTGGATATACAATCACGTTTACTTAGTATATTAATTAATCCCTTTTAGTGTCATTAATTATAAGCAATGATCCATCTTTGGATGATCTCCTAGCTTTATAATTAATAACCACAATTGTTCATTTCAAAACATTTTATTAGCATCCAAAATGAACAATTAAAATTCACAGTCAGCTGTTCAAATCCATTCAAAGCCAGGCCACTTTGGTGACTAACAAGCTTTTTTAATATTTGACTCATCAACGTGAATTTAATAATCTTCAATTACGAAGATTAAATTATCTTTTATGTGGGAGTTTTTTTTTTTTTTTTTATGGTATTCATTCGCACCCGAGCACCACCATACTGCAGGTGGGACCCGCGTACCAAGCAACCAATATATTTTTTTTTACCCCGCGTTGTAATTATTGATTACACGCAAAGGAAAAACAAAATACAACCTAATAAAATAAAATACTACCCGAGCACCACCATACTGCAGGTGGGGACCCGCGTACCAAGCAACCAAATATATTTGTTTTATCCCGCGTTGTAATTATTGATTACACGCAAAGGAAAAACAAAATACAACCTAATAAAAATAAAATACTACCCGAGCACCACACATACTGCAGGTGGGACCCGCGTACCAGGCAACCAATATATTTGTTTTATCCCGCGTTGTAATTATTGATTACATGCAAAGGAAAAATAAAATACAACCTAATAAAATAAAATACTACCCGAGCACCACCATACTGCAGGTGGGACCCGCGTACCAGGCAACCAATATATTTGTTTTATCCCGCGTTGTAATTATTGATTACACGCAAAGGAAAAACAAAATACAACCTAAAAAAAAAAAAAATACTACCCGGCACAAAGAGATAAAGAAAACCAAATTGCAATATTCGCAGACCCGCTCTGATACCAATTGTTGGACTTTTCTAGAATTTCTCTTTATGAAATTCTTATTTCATATATTGCAGGATCTTTCTTTATGCGAATACTAGCAATAAAACTGTAATTGAAATCAACATACCGTTGTCCATTATGCTGATGTCCCGCAGTGGAGATGGGAAGCCTCTTCTGTTTCGTTCCTGAACGCTTCTCTCTTTTCTCCTGCTCTTTCCCCTTTCTTTTCTTTACGTTTTCTCTCTCTGATGGTTAAGCACACGGAAAGGTCTGTAATAGCATATATATATATATACACGTCTTCTTTTCCTGTAACCGTTACCTTAAATAGGAAGATCCTCTCTTTCTGTAATAATTATCTTAAATGAGAAGATACTCTTTTTCCTGTAACGGTTATTCTTAATAGGGGAAGATATATATACACATATTCCTTTCCTGTAACGTTTATTCTTAATAGGGAGAGTGGAGGGATTTTAAACCCGATGACCCAAATTACCGTTATGCCTAACCGACCATCATATTAGGCCTTTTATTTTGAGTCATACTTTAAATAACAGGGACCACTCATGTTAATTAATTTAACATTAAGGACTCGTGATGACCAATACATTGTCATCCCAGGCGCACGTTGTGCTACACAGGAAATTTTGACTTGCTTCTCGGTACCTCGTAGCAGTTTTGAGACTGCCCACAGCTAAGTTACCCGAGCATGGTTGAGTTGGATTAAAATTTTTTTTCGGTACAAAGGAGGGATTTCAACCCAAAAACATGGAAAGAATACTACAAGCATGTGTCATGGCCAATAAGAGCCAGTCTTTTCCACTTGCTAGATAAATTGAAATTTTAATTTCGCAGCTCCTTATTGTCAATGCATTTTGCCAATCATAAAACAATAAGTGGCATCAAAAACAAAAATTTTAAGCTAAGGGACTAATTAAATGGGCCCTATTGCATTCATCCACGGGACCCAAGTTCGATAAGCAGAGCCTATTTGGAGGATTGTGGGGCTGACTTCAAAAGTGCGAGTCCAGAAAGATACTTTAAATAGAACTAGAAACGGCAGCTGGTTTTACTTTTTGGAAAAAAAAAAAAAAAAAAAAAGTGTTGTGCCCATTAGGGCCTCGCATCCACCGACGTTTCATATTGAAACCTCGATTTTGAATCAAAGTTTTACTTTCTGATGCACAGTTGAATTGAATGATAACCAACCACTAGCTCAGACGAAAACTAAAATCTATGGCATCCTTGATGGCCAGAGAACCTAAACATTCATTTTCAATTGGATGCAGCTTTGCCCAACTGTTCGGGCAAGGAAAAGAATTTTCCTTCTTTCCATTATATATGCATTCTTTCTTTTCCAATTAAAGCCCACAAGAAATCAGCCAGCGATTTTCATGTAAAATGATATATTTGTAGGAAAAATATTGCCAAAAGGGCAAGTTTAGCTACTGCCATATTGCAATTACTCAATACAAGCCATAAGCAAATGCTATAATATAAAATAAAACTATAATCAGGAATTCTTGGACAAACAGACAACATAATAAACCAAAGAGAAATGTGACTAGAAAAGCACATCCTTGATGAAGCCAGATAAAAAAGGTCTTTTCACCGCCCATTATGCTCAGCAATCCTAGGTCTACAGAGAATCTGTTCAACAAACTTGTTCAGACGCAAATGCTTTGCAGCCCATTGTTCTGCCAGTTTTTGCTCCTTGGTTTCTGCATCCCTCCTCAGTTCTGCTAATTGTTCCCTATATTCTGCTTCAATCCTGTCAAGAGAAGCTTTCTCTTGTTCCCTAAGGGCCTTGATCTTGGACTCTATCTCTTCCATTTTCTCCCTCCTGCGGCAGGACTTCTCTGAATCCAGCTGCAACTCTACCCTACTTAGTCTCCAGGCAGCTTCCTTCTTATGCGCAGCCCAGGCTCGTTGCCCTTCTTCTAGCTCTCTGCAGCACTCAACCAACTCTGATATCAAAAGGTTCTCACCACAAGCAGGGACTGACACGTGAGGTGACAAATTTCCCAGAACAAGAGGAGTATTATCTACTCCTCTCTCATGCTGCAGCCATGGTATTGCAGGAGGGGCTGCCACTGTTGATGGAGAAAGGCTTAAAGTCACAGATGGAGAGGATGGCCTCACAGTGGCTGTGCTGTTGGAATTAGAGAGCCATTGGGGAAGCAGTGATGGTGCAGGAGTGGGGGTGTCCGTGTGAAGAAAGCTCCCATTTGAAGCAGCCATGACAAATGCTGGAGCTGTGCGCTCTTTCACTAGCTTTTCTGCAAAAGTCTCCAAAATCCGGTCGTACTTTCCCTCGTCAATTGGTTCTACTGTTTTGTTGTTTTCCTTCTGCTCTCTCTGTTGCTTCTCTTTAAACACTTCCCACCACTTGCCTAATCTCTTAGCAGTTCTGCCAGGAACCTCAGCTGCAATTTTCTTCCATTTGTTTCCATGCTTGGCTTGAAGTCGGATGACCAGATGTTGCTCCTCTTCAGTAAGGGATCCTTTCTTTATCCCGGGTTTGAGGTAGTTTTTCCACCTTTCTAAGCAGGATTTGGCATCCCTGTTTAAGGGTGTGTTCATGCGCTGTGACACAAGGTTCCACTCCCTTGGACCATATTGTTTAACATATGCACGTAGCAAAGCGTCCTCTTCAGGTCTCCAGCGCTGCCTCTCCTTCATTTCCAGGAGCCAACACAACTGTCCATTGCCTTGAACTCTTCATAATGTGTCTGAAAGATTGTCAAATCCAATAATTGACCAATAGCATATAGGAAAGCAACCCACAAATTATCGAAGTGAATTAAATAGTCAATGACAAAGATAAAAAAAAAAAAACTATGGCAAGAAGGAAAGAAAGCAAGATTGAGGCCAAAAAAAAAAAAAGGACCTCCCCCAAGATCAGGAAAACAAATGAATAAACAGGCTATTGTGTTCAATAATAGATGCAATCCAACAAGGATGGAAAAAAAAAATAACATATTCAAACTCAAATTGGCAACAAGTAGTTCCATGCACCAAGCATATTTCAGGTAATTGCTCTGTCACTGTCCTCAATGATTAACGTAAGCTTTAACTGAAATGGACATAAGCATGCATACACAAATTTTCTAGCAGAATTCCATTGAAGCTTGCAAACCCAAAGGTTTTTTCTCTAAAAAGGGAAGTCAAACATGGGGAAAATCATCAGGAATAAAAGAGACCTCCAACATCTTTGATCTTTTTGCCACCATTAACTGCAAATGAAAACCCAAATAGTAGTAAGCTGGATTTGCCCTTGGCAACCTAAATCGGCAATCAAAAACTTTAAACAAATAAGTGACATTCAATGGATATAAAAATAAACTTTCTACTGTACAATGATCCCAATCTAAGGACATAGCTGTGTCATTGTATTGAAACCTAGAAACAAGAGGTGGTACAGCATTAAACAGAGCTTGGGACCACCAACGAAAACGAGGGCAGTCAAACACTTTTCTGAATACTGGACAGAGAAATGAGCCCAAAAGAACTACCAAACAGGAGTTGCAGTTGTATGAGTGCACCAATGATGCACCCATTAGCATCAGCAACAACTTTTAAAACATCGTGAAGTGACATTTAAATCAAGTCTCAAAATTGTTCGGGGTAGCTTCAGACGTGGACCACAATTCTTGAAGAAAGTATAAACTTAAAGGCTCAACTCTTGAATGTATACTGCATATATACTTTACCACAATGAACCAGTGACCCCAAATGCTAAGTTTTAGATCATCAAATGAGGATCTCATACACCATTGACCAATAATAACATGCTAAATAATTGGCTTTAAATTCAACAGCGAAGTTTTAACTCACTCCCAACATGACATTGGTAACCGACTGGTGGCAGATCATAAATCCATAATAAATCAGCTAAAAGGGGAAAAAACCTAAAATTGTAAGGAATCTGTCATCAGGGTTATTAGGGGCATGTCAAAGCGGTACGCACTTCATTTCAGATGGCTACTAAGCCAGTAGCCGGGTAATGGTCTACCTGTTTTCGTAGCAACATTCAAACCCAAGTTCTAAAACAAAGTAAGAAAACGAATTGGATTCGAAACTATTAAAATTACTCAAGCATGGGAACAATTTTCGAGTGGGTTGCTACAAAAACAACCAAACAAATTGGCTAGTACCATCAACCAAATGACAAGAAGAAAGAGAAAAGGGAAAAATTCGAAATCAGACTCATCATAGCTAACTCAATGTAACAATTAGCAGAAAAGTCAAAAGATAAGGAAGCTACCATGCATTATAGACGCCAAAAAAAAAAAAAAAGCTCACAGAGCCAAACCCCTCCCTGCAAGATAGGGAAAAAAAAAAGAAGAAGAAGAAGAAGAAGAAGAACAGGACTCATGCTAGGAAGAAAGTTTGAAGATGCTGTCTTTGAACACATTCTTTTTCTTTTTCTAAGGCTTGTGAGTAGAGAAGGGAAATCGATTTGACTTCGCTAAAACTCAATTTCCCTTCATTTATCATTATCGGAACTTTTCTCAACGGCAACTCGTAGAGCATAAAGAGGAAGATGAGCTGAGAATTCCAGCATCAAGAACACTCCATTGAATCATCCAAACCACATGACCGTCACTAAACACTAAATGAATGGAAAGCAAATTCAGAGGAGAAGAACTAAAAAAAAAAAAAAAGGGAAGAAGAAGGAGAAGCTTACGTTGTACTTCAGCTACTTAAAACAGAGGTTCTTCTTCGACGCATCTCCGGGGCTCACCTTCAAATGAAACACTCAAAATTGATCTTAAAACCCAGCTCTGATAAAAGAGCCAATCCTGGCAAGAGAGGAACAGGAGACGCGAAGATGAGAAAGAGGGAAAGACAAACACAAAAAGGCAAAGGCTTAAAAACAAGTAAAGATTCAATGATCGGTAGAGAGAGAGAAATCTGACAGTGGGCGAAAAAAGAGGTCACGCGAAAGGGCAGGAGAAGAAGAAACGCCAAAAAAAAAAGCGCATAGACTTGTCGATCAATGCTCCCACCCAACCCCACCTCACCCCACCCCAAAATTACTGACGTATTTTATGGAATTTTCTTACGTCAGCTACTCCTGTGGCAGCGCCCACTTTCCCTCCCCTTCCGCCGCCGCCCCCACCAGCACCACCACCATTTCTGCCACCAGCGGGTCGAAGTGAATTATATATAATGACTGTGGCCAGAGACAAAGCAGAGACGGGCGCTAATGATGTCGAAAGAACGGTACGCTAGATGTTAGCGCTTAAACAGGGCCTGTCATTTCGCGGATTTCCTCTCTTTTTTTTTTAATAAAAAAAGTAATTAACCTTTTTAAAATTATTTTCAGAATTCATTATACCCAATAATAAATTAACAATCTTCGCACGTGTGTCTATCACTATCACTTAGATGAATAGAACAGCTAAATCATAGCCGTGGAAAGACTCGACATGATGAAAGGTCAACGACTCACCTCGCACTGGGGGGATCAGGGTATGGAGATGCAATGCTGATCCGCCGATAACACATGATATGGGGAAGCGCGAAATTATCACCCACTTGCCATCTAAGCTGGTTAGTTCTATTTCATCAATTCAACCATGAACGACGCGGTCATCCGGTCGAATTCTGGCCCAAATGTTGTAGCCCTTAACCAGGATCATCTGATCAATGTTACTGAAAACGCCATTGAAAATTGCTAAAATTAGAATTTAAATTATAAATTCTAATTAATTTTTTTCTTATGTATCAATTTTATGGACACTGGTCCAAAAATATCCGTTGAATTCGACAGGCGCTGAAATCTCGCGATTGTAATTACAAGTTCACAAAACTCGAGCCAAATACTTGGACTAGAGTGCCGTACGTCGTTTTATTGGCAACGAGGTCACCCGGGGGGGGGGTTACAACCTAAGAAAAGAATCCTATACATTTAACGTTGTCGTATCCTCGTTGAGTATTTGGGATTTTATGTCTCTTTCCAGTTTTTTTATCTTCAAACTCCGATCACATCCACGCCCAAGTGTTTGTTCTCTCCTCACTCTGATGAAAAAGAAACAAAAAAAAAAAACTGTGTGGATGTGACCGCAGATAATAAAAACTGAAGTCTGTAGACATGTTAAAGGTGACAAAACATTTGTACGGCAGCGTTAAAAATGCTAGCCCACACATCCATCCATCACCGTCCGTAAGTTCAAGATGATGATGATGATCATATGGTCACACAGGAAATTGAATCAGTGATGACTCCCAAGAAAATTCCATATTACGTCACGGTCCACGCAACTAGAGACAGTGTAAAAGGAGAAATAAAGGCAATCTGTGCGCAGGTACCAGTGGAGACACTAGAGAGACAAGAAAAAAGAGAGAGGATGCAGGGGGGCATAGCGTAGGGAGGAGGGCAGGGGATTTTCTGAATCATTGGGGGAAAGAGAGAGAGAAGAGGACTGTAGTCCGGGTTTCGCGGCACAAGGAGACGAGGGTGATGGAGACGGGTCGTTCTGGTACGGTCAAGAGTGTGGTAGGCTGCAGATGTGTCAGTGATACGTTCACGTCCGTTTTTTTATTTTTCCCTTCGGCTTTTTGGCTTTAGTGCCGCCGGTGGGCTCCATGTATAATTCTGAATCTGAACCATTTTTACAAAACAGACAAGAAAAGAAAAAGGGTTAAACCCAATGAAGCAGTCGAACTTTTCTTTTTGCCCCCAACAATTGCGGTTATATCTACTCAATTCACCTATTCCCCTTTTACTAAACTTGTAACACAATCGCCCTTTTTCAACACTTGCCCTTTACGGGGTTTAATGAAAGTGTTGGTAGCCATAGACCAGCGGCTGTGCCTCTGTTGAGATTTTCTTCTATGCATCTTTCGCTTCTACAGTTAAACTGTAAAAATTTACAGGCCCTTGCATAATTGTATTTTTACTATATTTTTGTGGGATTTGTTAAGCCTACTATTACTAGGGCTAAGTCTAGCTGGCTAGCTCAAACTATTGATTAGGCAGGCCTGCGGGCAGAGTTGAGAGGTCCTCGGTGCTAGCATTGGTTGGTTTTGTCGCCCCGGTTGCTACCTTTTGTTGACCATTCCAATGACAACTAACGAACTATGATGGCAATGTCACCGCGCCTGTCATTGGAACGTATGCTAGCCTGTTTAAGACCTGGCCTTTGCAATTAATACATCTGAATTAGGAAGGAGATTTTGACCCCGAAAAAAAAAAGAAGAAAAGAAAAGGCGAAAATTGAAGAAGGTGAAACAGACAAATTTTTAAGAGAATGAAAGGGGTTATTTCTTCCGTCGAGTTAACGTAATTATTAATTTTCCCTTGTTATTAATGGCTGCTTTCGTGGGAACATTATATTCTATTTTTATTTTTTTAAGCCTGGACGCGACTATAGATTTTGCAAAGTCAGCAGGAAATAAGCTACTATTTTCGAGAGTGGAAATAATTTTGGTTGGCTGAAAGGGGGAAAAATAAAAAGGGCACAAGGGTAACTTTGGAATGAAAACGACGATTTGACGTATCAACTTAATTGTAAAATTAAGGGATATGCTTCCCAAATCTCTACAAGCATGAGGCCAGATCCCTAGCTTCTGAAAAGCCTAATACCTTTTTTTTTTTTTAATCTTTTTCCATTTTCTGGTGGAGAGACTAAGGACAATGCCGAACACACGATCATTTAGTATTCGCCTTGGATTGGGACCCATTCATCTAAAGAATATCTTACAATGGAAATGATGGGTGGGTCACAGTATACTTTTCTTAAAAAATTTAAAATATATTGTATTTAACAAAATAAAATGTGTTGCACTTTTTTTTGAAATATATATATATATATTGTATGATTAGAAAAGATATACCGTGTTCTTTCAAAAATTATTGAGAAAATAGAGAATTATAGCCATTGTGCTCCTCTTACAGAACATAGGAAAACCACAAGTGCACGGTAATTTTGTAGACATTGATGAGTATGCAAAAGTTTACGAGAGAGAGAGAGAAAAAAAAAATTTTAAAGTAAAATACTTGATAAATAGTATAAAAAGTATAATAAATACCATAAAATATGTAACAATTTTTATATTTTTTATAATTAATTTTTATTACATTTTTGTATGTAGTAAGAACCCACAGGACCGGTCAAGGTCCTCTTGTAATGAGACCCAATTTTATATTCTATTTAGATTTAGGAATTAAATATATATATATATAGGGCGAGGAAAAAGAAAAGCCTGTAGATCATATGGGGATCGGTGAAGGAGGGACCGGGAGGGTTAAAAACTAGTGGACATTTCCAATAACTCCAAAAAAAAGAAAAACTAAAAACAAATAAAAAAAGTGGAGTCCCTCCATGAGGATAAGTCTTGTGGACCGGGAACAGTATGTGGCTGCAGTCCACCCTCCCAACTCACGCAAACTTTGATTCCGTGAAGGACGACATCCCTCGGTTCCCTTTTCATAAAATATGATTCCCTTCGCACGCAGTCGTCCCCCGTGTGTCATTACTCTGTTAACCTCACAGGTCACTCGTAGTCGATCTTCGGGCCTGATCTGAAAAGAAAAAGAGAGGATGGGGTGTGAGAAAAAGAAAAAGAGCCAGCCTGATCTGGCTCAGCCCGTTATGAGTTCAGGCTGGTCCATCCGAAAATCGTCGTTGGTCTAATCCGCAGAAGACTCGTACTTCATTCATCTCGAAATGGTCTTGGAGGCCTAGAGATGAAAACCCTTGTCGTCCCAATGTCGTATGCCTATTCTTCGGGAGCCGTGTAACTCTGGCAGTTGGGCGTTTTGGGCCTTCGATTCCACAGGCTTCGCCAGTCCAAGTATTGTTTTCCCTCTTTTCTTCTTCTATTTTTATTTTTACTTTTTTTCAATGAAACACAACTATCATTGCTTTTGATTATTTTTTTTTTTTGGAGATTTTTTGTTTGATCTTCGTAAAAAAAAAAAAATCGGGTCGAATTAATTCAATAGTATATGAAAGAGAAAATAAAATTTTAAAATAAAATTAAAAAATCTATATATAATTTAAAATGATAAGTTTGTTATGCTTTTAAAAAACAAAAAGGTATAACAAACACTTAATTTTTAAATAATCAAGAATGTCGAGCTCAAGCGTCATTTTATCACCTCAAGGCAATCATTGCAACCTTTTAGAAAATGTAACACATATTCATTTGCAGGGTTCGTGCTCTTAAAACTTCTCCGCACAAATAAATAAATAAATAAAAACGGATTATTGGATAATTGCTACGCATTGTTGAAAAAGTTAAAAATTAGGACGTGAAAGGGGACACGACTGGATGAGCTATAAAAAACCAACAATCAGGCGGTTAGGTAGCCTGCCAGGAGAAACCAGTGTGGAGGTTAGGTAGGAGTGTTTGACAATTTGACACCCGCCATTATCGTTGATGCCCTCTTTCTTCCAAGGTCTTCTTACTTCTCGTATTGTACCCCATTTGCTTGCTTTAGGTTCACTTGGGCCTCATTAATTTTCTAGAATAATAGATACTCATAACCGAGGGACACGATCAGACGTGGGAAACTTAAATTACACATGATTTAGAAAAGCGAGACATTCTTCCCACGATCCCAATTCCACCGTTTCTCTCATTCAATGCAATGAAATTTTCGCCCACCAACCCACAGTAATAACATACTGTTCAATTATTTGTCAACAATGAATGGCAAATGAATATTCCACTCGAAAATTAAAACGAAAAGAAAGAAAGAAAGAAAGAAAGAAAGAACTTCTTGCGACGCAATCCGGTCGCTGGCGTAATTTATGACATAGCAGAGCTTGTAAATATGATTTTTTTTTAGAAAATTTGAAAATAATAATAAATGAGCATTTTAAAAAAAAAAAGAGCAAGAAATTTTTTTGACAGAAGCAAGATTGCCTTTACAAGATGACGCGGGACATCAACTAAAATCAAATAGATTTTTTGACTCATCCTTGGAGAAAAAGCCAAAAGAGAAGGGATCATTTGACCAGTTCTTCCGCGTTTTTATTAAATCAGTAAGAGCCAAATAAATTGATCTGTCGTGTCGTTTATGCAAAATCCAACGGCTGTAAATAATGTATGGGTTATAGTAAGAAATACGGAATCCCGATTGTTCTCTCGATTTTATTTAATGGAATGTTAGTTTATCTGTTAAGTAAGAATATTAATATCATGTTCACATCGGTTTTTAGATCTTCTAAGCGAAAGGTCAGAGAACTAGAAAGTGAGTCAACCGTATACGGTTGCCAAGCGCCTAAAAAGATGGACCAGCGAGAGAAATAGCCCCTGTTATTATCAAAGATCATTTCTTTTTTCTTGCTTTTTGGGCAATCTTTCTTGCATCCCAAACCAAAACCATGAAAAACGTAAAATGAACCCAAAAAATGGTTTGAATCATCAGTATTCTGGGTGTCTCCTTGTCTTCTATCATTGTGTCAACGTATCATTTTCACGCAGACTGGTAAATTGCTGATTCAAGATCTGTGCTTTGTGTACTGTCTTTGATTCAAATTTGGTTTCTGTTTTTGGGTATTCGAGTAGTACGAGCGAGGAGCTAAGGTGGTCTAGTTTGATGGGAATCTGTTGGAGCAATCAAATCAAGGCATACAGCCCCTCTAATACAGGTAAGCCTTAGGATTGTTTATTTTGCTCCAATTCAGTGGCATATTTATTTAGCTCTTGCTTTCAGTTCTTCTGAAGCTGTTTCATTGATGTTGTATGTATCTGGGGACTTCAGATGTCATTACTGATATGGGGTTCGTTTGCTTAGAGTTCTGGGGCGGACTTGAGACTGTTTTACGGTTCATTGCTTATGTTCTCTTTGCAACATTGTTGGTGAACCAGAGAGGCTTTAATATGTTACCGCTCTTAGCATACGTATTACCATTTTTAACACGTTTGTATAATGTTTGGCGGGTAGGACTGAATTCAAAGGATGTCAGCAGAGATGAAAGAGGTTTGGGTAGTTCAGGCAGCAAGTTTTCATCATCTTCTCTGTCTCAGACTCCTCGGAGTGAGGTGGAGATCTTGCAGTCCCCGAATTTGAAGACATTCAGCTTTGGTGATCTGAAGACTGCCACCAGAAACTTCCGACCGGATAGTGTCGTTGGAGAAGGGGGCTTCGGTTCAGTTTTTAAAGGGTGGATTGATGAGAATTCTCTAAAAGCTGCCAAGCCGGGTACTGGCATGGTCATTGCTGTGAAGAGGCTTAACCAGGAAGGCCTACAGGGTCACAGGGAGTGGCTGGTTAGGAACTATGCTCTTAACTTCTTAAAGCTTTCAAAAGTTTTTGTGGTCAATTTTCCATTCTCAAATTAAATTGCTGTATGTTATTTCTTTAGGGCATATTTGTTTGTTTTACTGGCAAGATAAGAGGCATGTTGCAGCTGATTTTCTCCCAGTAGTTGGAAACAGGGAATACAAGCTTTATTTTTAGGTCAAGCAGATGCTAACTGCATTTTATTTTTTGTTGCTGCCTTAAACAAAATCTTGTAGTGTGAATGGCCAGTAGATCTTGCAGTGCTTATTGAATACTGTTGAGAAGACTTTTTCTGCTGTAAAGTTGATTTTGGTTGTGCCATTGAACATGCAGGCAGAAATCAATTATCTTGGGCAACTGCATCATCCTAACCTCGTGAAATTGATTGGTTACTGCTTAGAGGATGATCATCGGCTATTGGTTTATGAGTTCATGCTGCGGGGCAACATGGAGAATCACTTGTTCAGGAGTGAGTTCCTCATGTTCCTTGTAGTGACTCGCCTTTTGGTTTGTTGATTCCAATAAAGCAGCATATTATCCCATCCATTGCAATTCAGTTTACATTTAATCACTTAAGCATTGCTTATATTTTGAGTAGGAGGGCCGCATGTCCGTTCGCTTTCATGGAATATGCGAATTAAAGTTGCTCTTGATGCTGCAAAGGGCCTTGCCTTTCTTCACAGCTCTGAAGCAAAGGTCATATATCGTGACTTCAAGACATCTAACATCTTGCTCGATTCCGTAAGTTCCTTTTTCTGGAATCTTTCAGTGCTTTTTTGTAATTTGGATGCATTTTAGAAACATTGGCTAATTTGTACTCATATGTTGTATTGCTGCAATTTTCAGAACTACAATGCAAAGCTTTCTGATTTTGGATTAGCAAGGGATGGGCCAACCGATGATAAGAGCCATGTCTCTACAAGAGTCATGGGAACTTACGGATACGCTGCCCCAGAGTATCTGGCCACAGGTACTATTTTCAATTTTTTCTGACTTTCTTTAATGCAACCCGCACTCAATTCAATATAAATCTTGGCGTCAATGCCCTTTTAACCTTGTAGTCACAAGTTCAAAGTTTAACAATTTGGTTTTGCTCCCAATTTCTCTTCTCTAACCAATGTTACCTTTGAAATACCTATGCTCAGGAGAATGTTTTTTTTTTGTAGTTCATGGATATGTTATTTAATCACCATCCAACCACCCCACAGAAGAGTTTTTTATTGTTGAGTTTTCTTTATGTTGTTAATGACATTCTGTGGTTCTGCTGGATTTGTTCCTGCTTTTTATGCATGATACATATATATGATTTTTCCTCTGTCCTGATAATAATTGCATTGGATGTTGGAAAGGCCACTTGACTACAAAGAGCGACGTATACAGCTTTGGGGTCGTACTTCTGGAAATGTTATCTGGCCAACGAGCTATAGACAAGAACCGACCGCCTGGGCGACACAACCTGGTGAAGTGGGCACAACCTTACCTGACAAACAAGCGCAGAGTTATCCGCGTCATGGATGCCCGTCTTGAAGGCCAATACTCGCTCAATCAGGTCCAAAAGATGGCCGCACTTGCTCTTCAATGCTTAGCAGCAGAACCAAAGTTCAGGCCAACAATGGACAAAGTAGTAGTAGCACTAGAGCAGCTTCAAGAATCAAAGGAGGCACCGAAACTCGACCCAAAAGAGCCTAATTTGAAAGCTGCCGGAAATACCAATGGAGGACACACTGCTTATCCCCGCCCATCACTTTCCCCACTTTTTACTTAAATGAGTGAAGCTTCAGTTCTGCTGTGGCAAAGCCATATTTGCTCAAGCAGTGTACAGTTTTTGTTTTGCACTTCTGCATCCAGTGCTTAAGCTTCCATTTCCGGACAATTTTCATTCTAATTCAAAGTCGTGGAGAACATGTGTTTATGGGTATGCTGGCGCAATATTGTAACGTGACAAATTTGCTTATTATATGACATCCTGAATCACCATAAAAAGTTTCGGTTGAAAGGGAATGATGAAATAGGAAACTTCTCTTATATTATATTCAATGAAACCCATTGTGGTAAGCATGGATATTCTAGATCTTTGGAGGGGAAAATTGGCTGAAACCACCCATCGCAAGAAATGGACGTAGCGCTATGATGGCTATATGAATAAATAAAAGCTTCTTTGTGAGGAGCTTTAGCAATCTTGGCCCCAAAATGGTCAATTCCAAGTTACCTGGTGAACAGAGACTCAAATTTGATCCACATATTATCCAGAGATAAGCTTGACTCAATCAATTAATATCCTTTTATTATTTTGGCATTCATCCAGAAAAGTTTAATGAAGGCCCTGAATGTGAAAAGTAATTAATCAATAATACTACAACTAGAATTGTGGTATTTTTAAATCGTTTACAACTGCTTCTTTCGCTTAACTTCTTAAACTTTCAACGTCGATCTTTCGCACTAAAAGAAGCTTAAAAAAAAAAAAAAGGAGGGGACAACACTAAAAAGGTGCCGGAGGATCGTGGTCCTACATTGTTCCTTCAAAAATTATAAGAGAACAAATCGAAGGAACCAAAAGTGCGTGCATATTGATCAAGCGAAACAACATGGGTTCGCATTAATAAGAAATTTTGAAACATAAAGGACAGCAAGGCCAATCTAATTTTGTTTTAACAAATTCAATCTCAAATATCCAACATCCGGCACACCTCGAACACTCTGAATGCATAACACCGGTGCAGCAGCCCAGCAAAAAGGGATGCTTACAATCGAAAAGCCGAAGGATCAGATGGCTAGCCCCAATGGATGAAATCTGACATCACGACTACTGAACTAATATTTTGAGGTGATTCATTCATCGGCCCAACAAAGCAACGCGATCCTTCTGAACTGCCTGACTCAGATTGCTGTCAAAGAGCTCACATCGTATAGGCATCTCCATCTCATAAAAGGGGTTCTTTAAAACATAATCTGTATACAATTCATAAATGAATTTTAAGAGACCTTCCATGTGCTGTGTTCCAGGTTCACAGACCACAAAGAACTTTGTCCCTGAAAAAGAAAAATGAGAAAAAAAGGAAAAGCCTTTCAATTTTGTCATAATAAGAATGTTTAAGCTATCGGCACTAAATCAGGGATTGGAAAACATGGATGTTAGGCACACTCGAAAAGATGTTATCCCAATATATTCAATGGAATAAACTATTTTGCAGTACAAACCGGACAAGAAATGGTTATCAAAAGTACTCAATGAACCAGTTATCTTTCCTCACAAGAAGCAGGTTGATTCAGCAGCAAAGGAGGTTCTTAATTATTATGCAATGAAAGTCAATCTAGTTGAGTTGATGTTTTCATTATTTTGAAATGAGGACAATAGAACATCAAATTTAAAATAGTTGAATCAATCATAATAGACATTTCTTAGGTCAATTTACTTGCCAACCACATTGATAATAAATGATATACCAGTGAGGGACTGAAAACAATGGAGGTCAAATGTGTCTGCTTCGAGAAGTTCAATGCCTGAACAGCCAACAGTAGGTGACAACTGCTGGGAGATGGCATGCATCGAGTGCCATAAACTAGCTACTCTTAAGCTGTCATTTGTATCCATCCGCCCAGCAGACCCATAGTCCTACATATTTTTCCAAAGGAAAAAAAAAAAAAAGTATTTACAAGCAACTCCAGTGCGCAGGAACATGAAGAGCAAGAAATCAAATAGTTTGCTAACAGTTATTTTGGATGTGTAGCTCCGAGGAGCTACCCTGTACTAATAACTTCACAAAAGGAAGTTTCAGTTCAATCCTCAACTCTGACCCACACATCCCTTCTGATTAACCCACTTCAAATCACACTTATCCTGCTGAAAGCAAACATTATTCAATGAAAACCAACCGATTTTCATTTAATTTTCATTTAAATCTAGAGGAAGTAGTAAAACCCAGAAGTCAAAATTGATAAACGGATCATTGCTTATCATTACGCGCATCAACTTTCAAAAGATCAAGATTTTTCAAATTAATTTCATGACACTTTATAATAGTTCCGGGAGAGCAGAAAGACTGTCAGCTCTGGAGACAATATCTCGTGCCCTCGCTCTCCAGGCAATTTCTTCCACATCCGACTCGGCATAGCACAAAAAGAAATGGGAATTGCACGATTAATCTAAAAAGTACACTTCTTCTACTCAGACCTGAATTTCTAGACCAAATAAATTGTTTCTAATATTTCTTCTGCTTGATCCCAGTCAAAAAACAAAAAGGCATGAAACCAATCGAGCTTGGAAGGAAAGTGGGTACCTTGTAGAAGATCAATCCACCCGATTTGTTGATGATGTAAAGGCTGTAAATTGCTGCCATCGAACGGCTTCTTCTACAAAATCAAAATATATATATTAAAAAATGGGAAATCGAGGTGCAAATGTGAAATCCCAAAAATTATAGAAACTTGGAAAGATCGTCTGCACTGCAGTCTTGTGTGCTCTGTGAAACTGAGATATCTTAGCCATTGGTATTGTGAGTCCCACTTTAGTCTGCTCCCCAGAAAAGGATCTGCCAGTTGTCTTGCCCCACAACGTACGCTTGCGTTGGGTGATAGTAACTAGGTGCTGTATACAACTACTTATACACCGTTGACAAGATGGTTAGAATAGATCATATATGATCAACGGTTGTAAACGGGCAAGCAGGGTACACACTTTCGCGTATTAACATAATCCAAGTGGGATTAACGTTTTCGTTCTGCATTCCTTTTGTCCTAACTAACAGCTTGTTCGGGTGGGTAAAGAAGGCGAAAACCGCAAACTACCGATTCCCCCTGTCTCGGGGTGGCAAAAATGGCTTTTTTGGAGCACCAAGAACCCACAATTGTAATCAATGGACTAAAATTCACGTACCCAGGAATCGACGGTCAGCCACCGGCGGGCTCCAAGCCTTTGATAGATGATTTCTCTCTGACGCTCAATTCTGGTGATAGGTGCCTTCTCGTTGGATCCAATGGCGCTGGTTAGTGTAAAGTTTCAATCTTTCTTTGTTTCGTATTCCAATAGTAGCTGATGTGCTGGAAATATAGTAATGGGTTTATGCCTTCTTTTTTTTGGTTGAATTCGATCAGGGAAGACCACGATACTGAAGATCTTGGGAGGGAAGCACATGGTGGAGCCCCACATGGTTCGGGTTTTAGGGAGGTCTGCTTTCCACGACACCAATTTGACGTCGTCTGGTGATCTCTGTTATCTTGGAGGAGAGGTTTGTCTTTGTTTTATTTGATCAGAGAGAATGAGAAGTTTTTCACCGTTGCTTTTACTTTTCCTATTTTATTTGCGTTCCAGTGTTTTCATTATGACCTGAGCTTCAGAATTGTTATTCAATCAGGCCACTACTCAATGATATAGCCATGTTTCAGCCAATTCTTACTTCAATTTAGATGCGAAGTGTTTGAAACATTTCATTGATGAACCTTTATTCATTTATTTGATTGTTTGTTTGTTTTTTTAATTTTGGAAGTGGAGGCGAGAGGTGGCATTTGCTGGGTTTGAGGTTCCCATTCAAATGGATGTCTCGGCGGAGAAAATGGTATTTGGTGTAGCAGGCATTGATCCTCAAAGAAGAGCTGAACTGATCAAGGTAAGATTTCTCGTTTTCTAGAGGCAAGACATAACCCTGCTTTGTGAAGAAGCTGATTGAAATATGCTTTTGTAAACCCAAAATTGAAATCTGTGCCCATAGAGGCACCATGCACAAGCACAACATACATTGACAAGTTAATGCTGAATAGAATGACTCAGTAATTTTTTAATTCTAAGTAACTGAATCATTGAAAACATTATTTTGACAAGTAGTGTTTCGGCTTATCCAATTCAGAAGGATGTGGAGAATCTTGTTATTTTTCTCTGGCCAAAACTTTGTACATATTCTATGGTGTGCCGATATATCTATGAGAACCCAACTTGATTTCTTGGTAGGATAGGTGTTGGATATTGATCTATCATGGAGGATGCACAAGGTTTCTGATGGTCAGAGACGACGAGTACAAATTTGCATGGGTCTTCTGAAGCAGTTCAAGGTATCTCCATCTTTTGCATCTTGGCTCATAATTGGGCAAGCTTATGCTGTTCCCACTCAAGCATTTAGCTTCCCACTTTCTTCACATTATGCTTTCTGATTTTAGTATGATTTCTTTTTCTTGTTTATTTAGGTCCTCCTTTTGGATGAGATAACGGTTGACCTCGATGTGCTAGCAAGAGCCGACCTTCTAAAGTTCCTAAGAAAAGAATGTGAGGAAAGAGGTGCTACAATTATTTATGCAACACATATATTTGATGGATTGGAACAATGGCCAAGTGATATTGTATGTCTTGGCTCCTTTTAAGCTTTTATTTTTTTTAATGGTGTTCCAGCTTCTAATACATTGATATATGTCCTTTGCAAATTTATGTCCTTTTTTTTCTGTTCTAGGTGTACTTGGCTAATGGGAAGTTGCAATCAGCAATGCCAATGGCAAAAGTTAAAGAGATCAGTAATTTGTCACTAATGGTCCGTTGTCGATTTCTTCGAACTTGGATTTCTGTTTGCTTGTTGGCCTTGGTAGCATATAGTACCTGTTGTATAAAACTCTGGTTGTATTTTATGTGAATGAATTATGCCGTAATGAAATTGGATCTGCAGAGAACAGTGGAGAGCTGGCTTAGAAAAGAAAGAGATGAGGAGAGGAAGAAAAGAAAAGAGAGAAATGCCAGTGGTCTTCCGGAATTCGAAAAGCCAATTGAGGGAAGTCGAGTGACCGGTGATCCAGCTCGCTCGGCTGTGCGTGTAATGAACAATGGTTGGGCAGCAGGAAGGCTGCACTCCACCATTGCTGGAGAAGAGAACTTATTCTGGAGATCAAATAGAGTTTTGAGGCAGTAAAATAGTCCAAGTACAAAATAGCCCCTGCTTGCAACAATCAGTTCGAAAATTGTGAGGATTGACCTGTATTCCTGTTGTTATACTCTTTTCCAGTTTGTCTTGATCAGTTCATGAGAGATCCAGAACCAATGGACATATTGAGTGTACCATTCAGACATGTATGGGAGCACCAGCATGTATGAATTTTCTATGTATCTCCATTCGTGTTGCTGTTAGTGCATTTGCAACTGCTGAAATTTTAAAAAATTATTCACATAATAAAATAAAGTAAGACAAAAACAAAAACAAAACAAAACAAAAAGTAAAGGGTACATGGTTTCGGTCTTTGTCTTGGTGTATTTTGTTACCGAGTGCCAGGCGCAAATTGAGTTGCACGAATTGTTTCGAGCCCCTCGTGCGTATTATCGGATTGGCTGCGCGGAAGATTGAGTGGTATCAGAACATAAGTACTTTGTAAGATTAACAATGATTGGAAGAACTGGATGTTCAAGCCGTTCTAGCTCAGAGATAGAACGCGTGGCTTTTAAGCACGTGGTCATGGTCGATCCCTACAGATAACACTGGGAAGAGTCATACGATTAGTTCTGAATTAAGTTCCTGAAAGCCTTCCAATTGAAGGGTTTTTCCTCCTAAAATATCAAAAAAAAGAAAAAAACACTCTTGAAAATTGAATTTTTCGAATTTGACTTCTTCCATCATTCTTTAATATGTCCTTATTCCACTGTACACACACACACACACACACACATATTACTTTCCATTTTTCCGATTTCTTTTTGCATTTATTCATTTTTATTTGTTAGGTATTTAAATTAGTGCAAGCATAGAAAATATTAATTAGTGGCTGAGGGGAAGAGGGAGCGATATCGAAATGTTATGGAATTCCCTTTTGTTATGGGTACTTGTGGACGAGTTGTTAACAGATGAGGGAGGTGGACCCACCAAAACCAAATGCATGCATGGATTTTTTACCGAAAGCTCTTCTTTACGAGATGAAAGGCGTTGATAAGGTATAAATGCCATTCTTTTTCCTTTTATAAAACGGCGATAAAAGGATCGCCACCTCTAGTGCTGTGAGGGTATATCCTAACAGAACCTTTAAAAGCACGACGGCCTGTTAGTTGGCTCATGGCCGCAACACAAGAACTAGGGCAGTGCAAATGTGCGATCCTTTTGGGCAATGACAATGGATCCAATCAGCCTCGAATGCCCTGAGAAGAGATAAGGCATGAATAAGGACCACAAATGTTTTGTGCCCAAGAAGTCGCTTGTACTATATTTGCTTATGATTTTTGCTCTCCAAATTGTAATTTCTCAACGGCATATGAAAAGTTCTTTAGGGTGCTGCCAAGGGCTAGTTGAAGGTACGGGCGGAGGATTTAATAGGTAGACAAAACAAGTCATCCATGGGAGTGGAGAGGCACCTGGGTTTCCAAACATCCATCCACCGACAATTGGGATAGTCGACCTTGCACCTGCCAATCTACCACATGCGCATATCTATTCTGATGAGTTATCGAATGTATGGTCCTGGCGCACATAATCGTAGCAGTAAAAAGAAAGAAGATTTAGTTTCATATATTTTGGAGTGGTCCTCGAGACGAAAATAGATAACGGAGCTTTTCCAATTCAAGCTAAAAGTACCCACCCGTTTACTTGCATTCAATCCAAAATTATAAAAATAATGCTATCGAGCCAAGTAGGGTAAGGCAACAAAGCCATAAGCAGTAACCCAAATGGCTAAAATATATGTAAAATTATATGGTATTAGGGCAATTCAAGAACACAAGTAACAGGAGCTGCCGGCTTCAGGTTCCTGATGCGGCCGCTTCAGGCCCTGACCGCTTTCGCCGTCAGCTGATTATTAAGCTTTGACCCGCCCTCCCAGAAGTCAAAAAAGAAGATAGGAAACAATAGGAAAAGTTGACGAAGTAAAAGCAACCCCGCCGGAACATTTTGGTGGTCACTTTCCTAATCCTAAGACACCCAACACAGAATCACCCTTTGACTGTAAACTATTTCCCTACCCCACCAACACACTTCAAAATTTTCCCGAGAATATTAGGGAAAAATTGAAGGCGGGAAACATTATTGTACTACGCAGCAACGGTCTGTTGGGAAAGATAGCAGGGGAAAAGTGATCAGCCGTGGAAATTCCTTCCCTGGAAGGTCTGACCGAACTGCCAGTTGGATGGGACCACGTTCCAGGAAGTAGACGTACGCTGATCGCTGCCGGTAACCCGGAATGAAAGCCCCTGGCCCACAAGTATGGCATTGGATTGCCAGTTTTCGCCCCAGTTACGGAACAAGCTCATCCACCCAGTGTTTGTACCCTTGACGCTCACCCTCACGATATCCCCTGCGCCCGCGACGTTGGTGATCAGAACCAAGTTGAAGTAACGAAAACCGTTGATTGTGAATCGGATGCCGCCCTGTTTCCTGCACGGTACACTGCAAAACAGCAAAGCTCAAAAAGCAAACGGTGACGTTTATTAAAAGATATATTTAGCGGCTCTAAAGTTCCCCAACACACCCTTGGCCAACACGTTTGTCCTCGGATTTCGGAGAATAACAGTAGCAAAATTTGTGAAATTAGTGCTTGAGTGGAAGTTCTTCTGAGGTTCTGTTTGTTTCCCGATAAACCGACGAGAAAATATTAATACTAGCCAATGTAATTGGATTCTGAAATGTAACGTTACCAACGTTGGTTTCCAAGCGTACATGGATCTCAGCAAAATCAATCAATATGCCAACGATCGCTCTTTTTCCTTCTTTCTTTACTGGCTTTTTTTAAAATATATATATATATATATATATTAAAAAAAAACTGATTCGAGAAGTTAAGACAAGATTAAAACATAAAAAGACATTGTCAAAGAAGTTTAACCGGGCAGCGTCGAACGAAAAGAACAAGAGAGTAAATAGTACGATGTCAGGTGCACTCACCGGCGATAAGTGATGGGGACGATTCCGGCGCGGTACTCGGCGATCTTGAGGAACATGGGCATGGAGAGGTCGAAATGCTGGCGAGGTGGGTTGCACCAGCCGCCCCTTTCACTGGGGAGAGCGTAGTTGGGAGGGCAGAAGTTGGTGGCAGTTACGAAGATGGATGGGTTCCCAGGGAGGCACCATTGGGGGTCATTCGAACACTTGATCTCGAAGCAAGTGCCGCAGCCCTGCCCGTTGTTGAACAGTACGGTGCTCAGTGCCGCCGTGTTCACCCCATATCCTTGGCTGTACAGGTTCCCGTACCCACAAGCGCCACCTACGTTTTTTTTTTTTTTCGTTTAACAAAAAATGGAGTTTAATTATTATTTGGTACACACGGCTCTGCAAGAATGTGCTGAAATGCAGGACACTACATTTATTGCTTGACCACATATGGGGTTTAGGTGGGTTTTGTGCGGAAGAAATCGAGTAAGCTGAGTTGCGGAGAGGATATAGAAGAGAGCAAGCCACACACAACTAGTGAGACTTGTGACTAAAATAAAATTAAAAATAGAACGTTACCCATGGTTCCAGAAGCATCTCTGCCGCCATAGAAAGTAGCACTAGCACTCTGCCATTTGCCACCGTGGTAAACCCCGGGGACTTTGGCGTTGACCGCCGCAAGCAGGGAGATCAGAGACACAATGCAGAGCACAGCCACACTAGCCATTGACGCAGAGGGAGAGAGAGGGAGAGAGAGAGAGAGAGAGAGAGAGAGAGAGAGAGAGAGAAAGAGAGGCAAAGGATGGAGCGGAGAATGAGGGAAGCGGGAAGATGGAAGTGCGTATTTATTGAAAAAAGGGTATTGTGGGAATCAACACCGAATGTTTAAAAGTAAGTGTGAGCGATACGCCCCAAAATTGGCTATTTCGGTCTGAATTAATTAATTAAGTGTAATTAAATCTTTCATTTTTTGGTTTTTCATTCAAAGATTGCCTTTTTGGATTTTTTAAGATAAGAAGAATCGCTAATTGTTGTTTTGGTTGGGACAGCGACGCAGACCACAACGAGGAGGCCAAACGACTTGCTTCCCCAATTGATCAAAAGACACTTCTTTTAAGGATTGAGATAAATATGTAATAAATATATTCCTACCCTGAAGGCTTCTTTGAATTTTAATGATGCAATAGAAGCCTAGATATCTTAGTCTTTATCTCTTTTATCACCGTTTTATTTTATTTTAAATTAATTTTAATATAAGATGCAAGTCTTTTAGATCTTCAGGAATTAAAATAATTAATAATATTTGGTTGTCCACTAATTCAAAATTTTAAATCAACTCCAGTAGCTGTTCCTCTCATTTTTTGCAAGTCTACCATGTAAATGTCCAAAACATCGCAAGCATTATTCCTTCAATTTATCCACAAGCATCACATCTATTTTATTATAAATACCTACTAAAAAAGCACAAATTTAAAGTTAAGAAAAAATTCAAAAAAAAAATTAAGTAAACCACGAATTTACGAATTTTCTTCACTTACTTATTTCTCCTTTCATAATCTTATTTCAAGTGTAAATTTTTTATTTTTACTTACATTTAATGCGTCAAGAGTTTACCACAATTCTCCTCAAATGTGAATATCTTGTATTCACTCTTCTTAAACACATGAAAAACCAATTCTTACTCCACCAAATTCTGCTAATACTTTCAGAATTATGTTAGTATTACTCTCATAAAATTTCTGGTAATAATTAAATTATATATTTTTATACAATAATAAATATTTATAGTTATCTAAATAATCAAATTTTAATTTAATTAATTTTTAATATAATTTTAATTTTATCGTAATCTGAATTAACATCAACCGATATTAACATTATTTATTCTAACTTTTTTAAGTGACTGCAAAAAAAAAAAAAATTATGTGCTCAACTATTACGCTATTACACAGACGCTGCCCTACTCTCACCAGTGGCGTTACCCAGTCTCCTAATTTCATACGATGGGTATGTCCCATCTAGAGCCGTCACCCTGAACTGGCAGCCCGCACGACAACCGCCGCCCCAACGCACGGTACAGAATCAGCCTTGCAAGACGCGCAATGTCACCGTTGTCACGGAGCAGAAGAATTACTAACAAATCAAAACGCCACTCCCCCTCCCGCCAATCCCAACGGCTTGCTTGCTCTCTTTTCCGTGAAAAATCATTTATTTTATAAAATGCGTTAACTATTACCAACCCATGAATTGAATTCTTTTTTTTTTTCTTTAACACAGTAATAATTGATAATTAATTTTGTTAGATATTAGAGATGTTGGAGAGGAAGAGAAGTACGGGTCCTGTGGACACCGTAGGGGTGCTTTGTTAGAATTCAATTTGGGGCTAACATGAATGAAACGTGATGCCCACATTATGATAAGAGAGGAGAAAAAAAACAAAAAAGGAATGCCCCATTTACTCCCATTTGTTAAGTGACTTTCTTGATTGATGTGAAAATGGGTAAATCTGAATTAATGGTACATTTGAGGGTGTTGGCGTGTCACGATTACACGTAAAAATAAAGCATATGTTTATTTTTATTGGGATGCAGAGCGTATAAAGTTTTGAGTTCAAATTATCAAAGACCAATGATTCCTGAGGGAAAAAAAAAAAAAAGAGGAAGAAGAAGAAGAAGAGCCCATCGAAAGAAACTCAACTGTCCCTTTATATATATATATTATGTCTGCATTTTAAGTTAATTTACAGATGTATGTATCATTTATTGAGATTTACCAAGAATACCATGGGCATCTTTTTCATCAAGGACGCTCTCCAATCATAGTTATACTTGCGATCTAAGCACAAAGTGGGTTCTTACAAATCAATTTCGTGTTTTTTCAAACAATGGGGGAAAATGTTCATTTGAAGAGGAGGGGTACCGTAACTTTTTATGGATCCAAAGTCACTTATAATTTTATTTATTATTTTATGGTCGTTAAACACTCGTTGAATAATTTTAAAATCTTAATGGGGCATATTGATTTACACTTTGATATAATGCAATGCGGCACTCCCAATAAATAAGACTTGATATGCAAAGCGCGGGTCATTACTTTTTTTTCAAAAAATTAATTTATTGGGTGTGAAGTCCTCACATTTATAAGGCCTATGAATCCTCCTCACCTTTCCGACGTGGGATCCATAATATTCTTCCCTACTGAATCCATCGACATCATCGTCGTGGACCGATGCCCCCTGCCTACTCTCCCTATTTTTGGGCTTAGAGCGTTCGGCAGCGGACATCGGATTCGGGATGGGCCGACTCTGATACCACTTGTTACGGGGCCATTACCCTCTTCTTAAAAAGCTAACTTATTAAGGTGTGCAGCGCCCACGTTTATAAAGTCATGGATCCCCTCACTTTTCCGACGTGGGATCTGTGACAGCCTGCTATTATAATGAAGCTTTGTTCGATTACATTCATGCCTGTCTAGCCATTGATGCAAATGATTTTTCTGTAAACACAGTGCATTAGTGTTTGTTTAATCAGGATCATCACGTGCCAGGTGCAAACTAGGTTTATATTATTTACTTTGGTTTAGGTTAATTAATTTTATAAGATATCTTGGCTAAGCAATTGATGCTGACGCATTTTGGCTGAAGGTTGCTAACATGGTACGATGTTATTCTTGGATCTAACGTGAATGTTACCATACTTGAGCGTTAAAAGATATATACTATTTGCAGATTATATTGCGGGGGAATATAGTACCAAAGGACGGTACGAATTAAAAATCCGTACCACCTAGATCACAGAGCCACGAATCCGTAACTTGCATAAAAATTAAATAAATAAAAAAATGCAATTCAAAACACCGTCCGTGGTGTACATGAATTTGTAGATTAATTCCAAGAAAATGTATACTGAAAAATTACATCAAAATTATGATTTTTTTTTTTTTTGGTTGGAGATAAAGTCACTAAATTTTGAATATAAGATTAAAAAATTTTAATCAGAGTGTTCCAACTAATTGTACCGTAAATCCGGAACAAAATGATGATTCTTATCCCTGAATATAGCTTCTTAGTAGCAACGTGTTGTGATTCCTGACTTCTAATGCTTTTGCTTTTGGGCTCCTCGTGTTGACCCGGAGCGTCCGTTTTTTGACATATGCAAACCAAACTGAGATATTGGTGATCACAGTTATGGTAACTGCAAGTTTCTCCCGAAATATTGTGTGTGAAGCCCTGTGCTTCTGGAGAGATATGTCATAAATTAGGAAGGAGCAAGAGTGGATGGGGGCTGACACACGACAAACAAGAACATGTGGTAGCGACCTCGTCAAAGGAGACAACAGATTTCTAGTTCTATGCACATCCATGGGATCTCCTTTTTTCTCTGCATCTGCCATCAATATTTCGAGGGCCACAACCATCAAGCCCCCACGTCTACCCCCCCCCCCCCAAAAAAAAAACGACTCATTTTACATGTTATGTTCTGGACCATATCTGCATCATTCACTTCAATTTTCCTCTCATTTTTTCTTCCATTTTGGGATCAGTAGGGTTGAAAAAAAGATTAAAATATTTACAAAATCATTTAAATATTAAGTTTTAAATTTGTTCCCAAATCACAGCCAGCGACACGAACAGTCTATCGGCCAACATAAACTAATTAAATGGTTAGTATTGAATGATATCGAATAACATGGACTTTTCCCCTTAATCTTTTATCTTGGATCAGTCGTTTAACATACACAACACAAACCAGATATGAATTGTGATCAAGTCCTATCAGTTTCAATTCTTCGGTAAGATTTTCTTGTTTCTATCTAGGCAAGCATGTTAACGTCAATTTTTTTTTCTTTATTTCACGCATTTATTTCTTACCGGTAAGCCATGAAGGTAAAATAATCCATCCACTAAGAGAGAGAAGTAGAAGATATGAACCAACAGAAATGGATTAAAAAGCTTCTAAAGAAAGAAGGTAAAGATGCTGATATTTTTAGCTAATAACCTGTTTTCTTGTTCTGGCAAGCGGTGAAGAGATGTACACGACAAATCAGTGAATCAAAATCAAACGCTAAAAAGAATCGAATAGAAAATCTTGTCCTCTGGACTTGTGCATACCACAAGATTCAAAATATACCGTTTTCATTTATTTAGGGGAGCCTGCATATCCAAAATTACACCACAAATCAATGAATCACCGAGTTGGTGGAGACCCATTAACCCCAGCTTGAAGCGCAAAGCACAGCAAGCAAATCCCCGCAACAATCCAACTTCTCCGCGCACGCGCGCATACACAGTTGATTTTGTGGGTTTTCTAGATTCTTGATGGAACCCCTCTTTGGGCTTTCCAGTTCAGAAATTAAATAACATAGACAAAAAGACAGAAAAAGAGAAAATGCTACCAAAATGCACCATGAAAACATAAGTTTCCAGCGATTCAATTTCGTAAAACTCAAAGAAATTTTGCTAGTCCAGATTACCCATTTTTCTTAATGTACAGATCCTCGTCTCAATTCTACATTAACCTGTGCTATGCTTAAAAAAGGCAATTGAGACCAATATATATAAACAAAAGCCAGAAATCATACCAACAATCTATTGCCACTTTAACTACGATACTTGCCATTGACCATAGACATACATGAGTTGTGAATCAATGCTATACCTTGGAAAAATTACCTAAATATTCAAAGCAATCAATATCAATCACAAGAAGGCTGCCCTACAATGTACATCACTCACCTATGACGAGCAAATGCTATCTCAGAAACAGAGATACCTTAAGCTGCATACTTTGAAATAAATATTCAGACTTCAGAAGCCTGGCTAGGCAGAGGTTAACTTCTGGAAATGGTCTCCTGAAGTTCCAGAATAGTAATTTTCAGAACTTCAGGTATTGCAGGCACCATTTTTAACAAATTGATGCTCATTTTACCACAGAAGGACTGCAACGAGGACACATCTCCCAACAAGATGCCTTTGGCACATTTAGGGGTTGTACGGCATTTTGTCTTAGATCATAACTTATTCCCGGAAAACTATTTTCTGGCCCTCATAAAGCTTCCTTGAGAGAGAGAATATCATCACGTGGATTAGCTTCTTCTACCTGAACCCGTACCTCATCTCCTATCTGTGTTCCTCCAGACACAAGGGCAGAGGCTTGAATTCCCACCTGCAGTGTTCAAAAGATGACAAATTATTGCAACAATATGGTCAGCCTAAAAGCAATCATCAATCTGCCGGCAATGATAACCACAAAAGCTTTAGAAAGGAAGAGACAATATTAACAAACATGGTCCATAGTTCTAATGAATGACATATTTCAGTGGAACTTCAAGTTCTGAAAGACAAACCTAAGATTAATGTCAACAAGCATGTTAAAGCATAATATAAAGGGTGTCCCAAAGCATGAGGCTTTCATGTGGAGTTTGTGGAAAGGTTAGATGTACGCAACCTTACACGTTTTTATAGAGAGGTTATTTCATGACTTGGACCTATAACCTTCAAGTCACAGTGGAATAACATTACTGTTACAACAAGGCTTGCCACTCACATTAAAGTATAATGATTGAAAGAATAAGCAAAAATAACATGATTCATGGGGTGGGAGTTCTCTGTTTTCACCCCCTTTTCTCATGCCCATTGAAAGAGAACCCCTTTAGGAGTGGGGGAGGAAGAAGATTATGGGAAGGAGGGGTTGCTTTGCAGTTGGCTGAGAACAAAGTTTTTCCACAGCAATCTTCATTTAGTTTGCCTTCCTTTGTGATAGAAGCAGAAAATGATTACCTCAACCACCAGTAAGGCTGCAAGGCGATCTTTAATGAATCTAAGGACCAGTGCACGAAATCTTTTCTCCTTTGGTTGTCTTCGCATGAATTCTATTATCCAATAGCGAAGACTGCTGTTGCAGAGCCGCTTTACTATCCTAGTTTGCATATTATTTATTGATGCTATGCCTTCAAGCTGACCAGCTGAAAACGGAGGAGCTTCACCTCTAAGAACAGCTTTGACCTACATACAGATTCCTATGTCAGTTTCCATTTTCTTAGCATACACAGTAGGTGTTGAAGTAGATTTGTTAATGTCATTGCCTAGTACTCACCACTAAAAAAAGGTGAAAAACAAAAATGATGTACCCTAATCAACACATCATCAAAGCAAAAGGCTACTCACTCTGTGAGTGTTGGGGGAAGATCATCTATCTTACCCAGCTCTCTAGCATTTATGACATCTTAGTTTACGGGTAATACAAAACATTGTAGTAAATAATTTGACATCAGAATGATTTGAGATCCATTCATCATATCCATATGTGTGCTTCAACAGGAGAGACTCACCTGATAGTGAGCAAGCAGATCCATATATCTACGAATGGGAGAAGTAAACTGAACATAACCAGGAACTCCCAAGATCCCATGTCGAACAGGTTTCCTGAAATCAATTTCAGCAGCACGCATTATTCTAACAACGGCGGCGCTCCTGACTGGTCCTTCAGGAAGATGTGCAAATGCAGACATGTCAATGTTTGATTGGGGCTGGCCTCGGAAGGGTAATGGTATGTTGTTGCAAGAGCCATATGTAGCTATGACTTCCCCACAAAGTATCATCATCTCAGAGACAAGTTGCATTGCAGGGTCAGCCTGATCTTCCACATAAAGGTTGATTACTGGATCTGGATCTTCTGGTTTTGTGACTTTGATCCGAGCTTCAATTGTGGCTGTGTCAACTGCACCCTGAAAATGGCATGTGTTCTTTAGTGATCTTTAAATGTCATGGCATCAGAACAAAATACGAGGTTACAAGCTTAGAAGTCAAACAATGTTCCACATAAGCAAAAAGATACTAGAGATGAGATGGATGTGGAAGTAATCATTCATTTAGAAACACTATGACATAAAACATTTATTGACTAAGATTATATATTTTCAATGCTGCTGCTACTGCTGTGCATCCTAGTTGTTAGACAATGTATCATCCCTTGACATTTGATTCTTATCTATTCATATTACTGCCACCATAGCTAGCCATTTATCACATAAAGACAAACATAACAACCAGATTGAATGGAGTCAGTATGAGCCTCTGAGAAATAAAATGTCTGGGGGTGTGTGCCAGAGGTGCAGGCACCCTGGTGGTGTGTGGGGGTGTGATCTATCCATGGATGAAGTACAACCTGTTGGCAGCGCCATTGTGACCGGAGAATTGCTGCCTCAGAAAGAAGTCTTAGTTCATTTTCCTCTTCTAGGTTCAAGTTAAGCAGTTCAGATGCACTCTCATACGTCAGCATATATGTTGGCTTGATGATTGAGTTATCCACAGAGTACTCTGCAATACTATTGTAGTGACATAGGATCAACATAACTTCATTACTAAAGCATCATCTTTGATAAAGCTTGCAATTCAAACACATAAAAACAACCATCAACAAAGAAGCACCCTTGGTTACAAGATAGACCACAAGTAGTCTATAAAAGCAACATTCTGAATTTCAGAATGCTAACCAAACATGGCTGAAAATATCACTAAAAGTTTCTAGCAGCAGATACCAGTCTGCCACTCAGACAACTCTCACAAAGTTTTTAGATGTGAATACCTGTATATTTTCATCCAGACAGTCAGCAATAAATGAGTTTGGAGACTATGGAAGCTCAGATATGACAAACAGAAAACTAGACACTGTATCACCTTTAGACTTTCTAATGGCCACTTTGAACAGTTTACCAATTCAACCATGATATTTTGTGAGAGAAATTGAAAGCCATTCCAGAGCCATTGTAGACAAAAATGACCTACAGGCAATTACATGCAAGGAAGACTCACAGAATTCAAGAGAACTAGTTTACCAGCCATCAGAATGCAGAACAACAGATACTGTAACAGCATTGCAAATTTCTCCTTGTTTCAAACTCATTCCTTCCATAGCAAGTTTCTCTGGAAACATAGGATAAGTGCCACTGGGCAAGAAAACAGAAGTTCCTCTCCTCATTGCTTCCCTGCACATTAAAAGAATCTTAAAAGAGTTAAAGAATGAAAAAATTACATATAAATTTATGGGAATAGATAGTGCATTCAACCAAGTCATTGACAAGGACTGGGGATATTCCCACACCACTGGCAAGAAATTTCTGAACACCCAGAAATACCTGTCTACTATGCTCCCAGGTTCAACATAACGAGCTGGATCTGCAACATGTATCCAGACCTTGATCCGACCATCCTGAAGCCTTGTTGCACTCAGAGCATCATCAAGCTACATCACATGGTTACAGATCAATTGCGATAAAGAGGGAAAATTCTAGAGAAGTCCAAAAGCTCACAACCACAAAAGAACATAGAAAATGCCTCTATCAATTACCTCATCAGCTTCATCAACATCAATGGCATAAACCTTTAAGTGAGTAAGATCTTTTCTGTCAATCTAAACAAAAAACACAAAATGAGCAAGAGTCCCAAAAAATACCTTAGGTTCCAAAAAAATACCTTATTTCATGCTTTCAGAAACGTGTCCCCAAATTTGCTTTGCAAACTGCAAGCCACCTCACCTTGTCTGGGTCAGCTGACTCCAATAGAAGATTTTCAGCAGCTGATGTAATCTCATCTGAATGATTTGTCCGAATTTTCAACTTCAGCAGATCAAGGTTGACATGAACAGGAAAATACCCTATATCTCTCAGAAGGTTCACAGCAGATGATGCTGTTTTTGCCATTCCCATTGCCTTGAGGATCTGAAAATTAAGAATCAAATGCATCAGATACACCAGAATAAGTTAAAAACACAACGGGAAAGACAAGTGGCATTAAAGAAACATAATTAGTATGCTTTATAGTACTAGACATAAGCCTTCTGTGACTGAAGTTTGGTCTTGATTACCCTTAATACTAAGTAAATTGACACAAATCCCCAAATCAGACTCAAATAAATTTGGTCAAGTTAACAAGTTACCATCCCTGCAGTTCTCTTTTGGTCATCATTGCCACGCATCAATTGCATACGCTTCAAGAGATTCAAACTTTTTTTTATTTTTCTCTTCAACCAACCAAGATGATTTGGAAGGCTTAGCATGTAAAGGCATTCGCTTAGCGGATTTTACTAATTGCACAAACTCCTCAAGTTCTTTTTCAGCAGCCTCCTTTGCAAGATTCCTATGCATGAGTTCTTCCACCTATTATTTTTCAGAAATGAAAATCCATGTCAACATTGTATAGAAACAAATCAAATACCAGCACAACAAACATCAAACAGCAAAACAAATTCAAACAAAAACCTGCCAGACTGATAAAGTTAACCACTATTTAAAATGTCTGACAGAATATTTAATAAATACTTTATAATTAGCAGGAACATGCACATGAGAAATACAAAGAATTTAACCAGAAGACAAGAAATGGAGTTCAGTTAACCACCTGAGCAGTAGGTCGAGGCCCATAAAGAGATCGAGATCCCTTTGTCTCCAGTACAGTGAAATATATTTCATCTTTTGATAACAAAAGATGTGCACAATAGCTCTCAAGGGGCTCTGAACTACCAAAAATCATCTGCATGGTAAGCTAGCAAGATTAAATGAGCAAGTAAGACATCCAAACAAGACTTAGGAATATTACCTCTGCTAATTCTTCTGGTGTCACTGACTTATTCTTCTCAAGAAGCTCAACCCAAGCAAACTCAAGCAGTGCTGGGTCCTGCACCATATCAATACACACCACTGTCAAGTACAACGTAAACCATCCATTTGGGAAAAAACATCTAGCTGAAGTAATTCTTCACAATGAAGACATAACCAACCAAATTGTCATGAGCTTTTTGAGCAAAGGTCGAGATTTCTGTGTGGTCAAAATTTTCCACACCTGGAACAATATATGTAATTTGTTGTGGTTTAATGGAAGAAACCGCACCATTCTGCCAGGAGACGGGAAAAACAGGTGCAAAAACAGGTAAGAAAGCAATAAATAAACAATTATTCTTCAAACATTCAATAGAACATAAGGCCACAAAAAGCTCCAAAACACCTAGCAACCTATTCAACATGCCGCATTAGTTGTTTCTACTAGAACCTGATCATGCACCATCCAATTCTTTTTTCCATCAGGCCTCTGTGCAACGGCCAGTAGTACCCTATCAGTGTCTTTCTTGAATTCCAAAAGCAAACCTTTCTCCAGCGGTTGGTTTACAAGCTTATCGGTAAGAAGCTCTCCACTGCTAGTCAATCTGCCACGAATTTAAAAGTTTAAAACGGATTGTTATCGAAATCGAATTTAGAGTGCAAAATGACACTTCAGGCGAACTCACTCACTTGATTGCAGAGCGAACTCTCTTCCGTTTCACGGACTCCGCCAGCACTTCGATGACTCCGTCAACGAGACTATGAACCGACCGGCGACGACAGCCGCCACGGAGAACGCAAAATCGGGCCTCACAGCCGAATTCCAAGAGCCGAGAGCAGCCTAGTTGACGGTGGCGGCGAAATTGCAAGGTCCCGAAATGTTTGTCGAAACGGCGTCGAAACGCAGAGAGAGGAGGCGAAAAAGAAAAAGAGGCTGAGCGGAGGATCGAATTCGAACAGCTGTTAACGGCTCGAACCGCCATCATCTTTCATCCAGCAAACACAAAAAGGAATGAAAAAGGCGGAAGCTTATCCTCTATTGGGGTGCGAATTCATGGGGTGGAGATGTAGTTTGAATTAGACTAACGAAGAAGGTTTTAGTTCTTGCTCTCCACCGTCTTCGATGCCTCTCTGCCGATAAAGCTGTGCTGTGGACGTGCGCCCTCAGGAGGGGTGCTACTTGGAAATGGAGTTATTAAAACGCCCCTGTGGAGGTATGTCTTGGGCCTCATGTTGGCCCATATTTTCAAGGCGGTCAATTGGCCCCATGGGCCTAGGCTTGTAAAGTTGTTAATTGGCCCCATGAGATGAAGCAATGGCATCTATGACTTTCAATTCAACTGCATTTCAAATGAACAAATTGAAATATGGTCTCACCTGAACGGAAATTTACATCATAATGAGATCCCATGAACAAAAATTTTGCACAAATAATTTGGGTAGAGCCAGGCACCTTCCATGACATTGGCGTGAATTATACAAATAATTTTGCCATACATGATGATAATAAACATAACAACATTGGCAGTCATGAACCCAGTAATCATCCAGTGTTTCCATTTCCCGAAATGCTTAATGTCTCTGTAATCACAGGACTGCGATTAGGAGATGCCAAAACTGGGGTGTCTCTATCTCTACTGGGTTTATCACATTGTTGTGTACCCTTCTTGAATCTAACCTCACTTAAATCTTTGCAGAAGCAGAAACAGGAAGAGGCCGCTCTACCATTGCGATGGGAACTGAAAATTAGATGAGGAGAGCTTGGCAACGGTGACCAAAAAGAACAAGAATAAGAAATAGAGGGAGAGAGTGGGAAGAGAAAGACAGAAATGCATATATAAAGAGTCAACATGGAAAGAACAGCGATTCTGCAGGACAGTGCATCAAGATGCAATATATGCAAGCAAATAATTTCCTGGCATTGGACCCCCTAATCATACTAAAAACTTTCATGTGTTAACATCAGCAGTGCAACTTAAGAAGGCAGGAATAAAAGCTTGAAGAATCTAGAGGGAGAGAGAAAACAAGAGTTTCAGAGAGGACCATTGAGACAGATCATGGTGAATACTTGTGCTAGATGACAATGAGCAGCAATTAAATGCATGACTAACAGAGCATTACCATTAATTGCACCGAAACATTTTCATTCATGTGCTTCAATTGCATCTCCCTATCACCCCTTCGGAGTACTCATTTGAATGAATATTTGCACCCAAGTTTGATGATTGCCTCAGAAATGCCCGTGGACCTAACAAAGATAAAAGATGTGAGGAATACATATAAGCAAGAAGACCTCAGAATATACATGTAAAGATCATAAATGTCAAACATCTGCAAAGAACATGAAACTAAATCTATATGAAATCTCAAATGTGATAAATACAAATGGTTGGAGGTGTCCAAACAACAATTAGTTGTGCTTTTAAACATGGGAAATGGCCAATATTTGCAAATAACCCACCCCCCCCCCCCCCAAAAAAAAAGCCAAGATATTCAAAGAACTAGGTAGTGGAACAATTTTGCTACACCAATAAAAAATTGCAACTTCAACAGGGCAAATTACATCTACATTTCTAAATTTTAACTGGTTATCCATAAGATGATGTCAAGTAGATAAAATTGACAAGTAAACAACAATAGAAGCATACAACCACACCTTGCCCTATTCTTATAAGCTTTTTCAATCCATATGCATAACGTCTCTCTCTAGGTCAACAGCCATCTAGGTTGATCCTTCCGCATGATAAAGGAGAAAGAAACATCAAACACTTGACCAGAAAATCACAAGTTAGAGCAAGCAGTAAAAACAAATAAAGAGAGAGAGAGAGAGAGAGAGAGAAAATACTCGATTTCTCTCTCAATCTGCAAAATTCATAGTTTTAGAGTGTATCCGAGAAAAAACTGCAGTTCACTGTTATGAGGTGGATGGAGGATGGATTATTCATAATCAATTCATGGACTTCCCCAAAATTGAACTTACCAGTCTTCCTAGTTCTAGACTACATCAAGAACAAGAATAATGCAACAGATCAATTCAAACCTAAGTTATTTGGTGAATGCTACATATCACAGAGGTAAATTCCAGTTGTTCCCACCCTCATTTCATGCTAACTTTATTTGTATTTTTATCGCAACAGGCAACAATTGCAAACAAAAACACATTTAAGAAAATACAAAAAATTAGTGGTCATAATTATTTTTAGGTACCAAAAAAAAAAAAAACAGGCACCACCATAATGATATATGGAACCCAAACATGCCAAGACAAGCACTGATCTATCCTCGAAACAATGATACTTAAATAACAAGAAGATACACAGATTACTAGATTATTGGCACACGACATCTCTAGATTCTCCTAGGTAAAAAGCTGATGATGTTCTTGCAAACCTACTATGCTGTTTGGACCTTTACTTAAGGTCTGGAATCATTACCTATGCACAGACATCAAAAAGGATTCCAAAATGAACCCAGATGAGATGCTAATATTGAATCAAAAACTCTGTTTGAAAAACTCATTGGGTCTACATTTCTTGAAGACTTAGATATTCTGACTCAAAAAGGCATCCTTCATTAAATATAGTAACTAGAATAATTGGAAGACATGAGCAGCATGTGGATTAATACTAGATATAAATAGAGACAAATGTCTATGAAACTATGTGTGCATGTATTTGCAAACTCTGAATCAGCCAAAAAAAAAACAGCTGAATATGTGTTGGTTGCAGTGACATGATAGCAGTTTGACGGGAATCCCCAAGTCCTTACTAAAATAGTGTAACACCTCGCTGATCCAAGCACCACCAACTATCAGACTGACCCAAACATAGGTGAACTAATTAAACAAGATAAACTATGCAAAGGAAACATACTCTGTCCCCACGTTTAGCTTGTTTCTGGCACTGCCTCCTCATGAAAGTTCATATTCAGCCCATCAGGAGAATTTTCCCAAGGAGATAGACATGAGACAATTTGTGAATTTTTGTTTTTGAATCACGAACTACCAAAATGTTAAAGAACTAAAGGCAATGAAGTCCAGAGGGAAAGTAGCTAGTAATTCCAAATTATGAAACCCTGTATCCATGGAAAAAAAAAAAAAAAGAATAAGCCTTGCGGAATTCTCTAAATCAAAATAAACTTCTTAACAAGTACATTAATTACGCTTAGGAAAAGAAGCTTCCAACACATTTTTTAAATAGAAGAAGAAGAAGAAGAAAACCCAGAAACTCATAAACACAGAACGACCAGATTATTGAATGAAGCTCCATTGACAACCTAAGTTCTGTATCACTGACAAAAAGAAAGACAATATGACAGCTGGTAGACGTTTAAAAGAAGTAAAGCACAAACGTAAGGAATAGAGCGATCCAATAACTTTGTAGCCTTCGTACATGTAGACAAACTACAAATACCGAAGGTTTACGAAAAGAAAAATCAAGAAAGGAAAAATCAAAGAAACAGTAAAACAATCCATAAAAAAAAGTAGAACAAACGATAAAACGTGAGAATGCATATGGACATTACAAAGGAAAACTCTGAAAATCATGGAAATTTTTTCTTTAATTGAACTTACTTAAAAAGCTTAAACGTTCTACTCCACATAAAAAAGGAAGGAATTAGCCAAGACAAAAAAAAAAGGAAAGAAGGAAAGCAAAAGGGTTAACTAAAATTTCAAGAAACAAAAAGATTACTGAAAAAATAAAATTTCAAGAAACGGGTAGAGAAAGGAAACGGTAAACAGAGGGAAAATATGCATTAAAAAAACCCAAAAACTACAAGGAAAAAAAATCATTCAAGAAACAAAGGAAGAAACCGAGAGAGAGAATCAGTAACTTTTTAACCCAATCAATACAGAGCCTCAAGTACGAAAACAAAAAGATTAAAAATGAAATTCAAGAAAGAAAATAGTATGTACGCCGGAATAAGAGAAAAAGGATTAGAACAAGAAAAAACAAGAACAAAGAACGATGAGAGAAACGGTAGAAATAAAGAAAGAAAAAGAACAAGAGGAATGCATATAAAGATTGTAATGCCACCAGAAGCACTCGAAATTCCCCCTCTCCCTCTCATCTCCGCCACCACCGCCAATGACGCCGCTGTGGCTGGCGCTGCCCTCGAGTAACAGTCCATCTCCGATCCCCAACTCCCGGCCTCTCTGGACGCCTCTGGAGAAAGGCGGATGGAGGGCGACTCGCTGTGATTACGATGCGATGTGGTTCTTTTTCTTTTCTAGAATGTACAGAATGGACGATATGGCGTGCTTTTATATACGCCTGCTAGGAAACGTTGGGTTTGTTTTTCTGAATGAAATCCCAACGAGGGAGGGAAGGAGGAAGGGACTCATTTGTCAGTTTCAAATTAGTTAATTATGAACAGAGGAGGTTTTCCGCGAATCACGTTTCCCCAGCTCAGCAGTTTAAGAGCGCGAGCCAATAAAAAAAAAAAGGGCAATTAGATAAGCAATTAAAGTACTTTTTCCAGTCATAAAAAAATGGTTCACTTCAGTAAATTCTACCTTCTTTTTTTTTTTAACAAAGAACTGTAATTGAATGGAATATATTAATTTTATTTTTTCTATTAAAAAGCTAATTGTGTCATACATAATACATTTAGTTTTTTCAATTCTTATAAATCTTACTTCCTTCTTAATATTAGAAATTATAATTTTAAAATAAAAATTTTAATTATAAATTATTAAAATATTCTTAAAAAACTTAATTTTATATATCTTTTTCAGCTGTGAAATTCAATTCCATCGTACGTGGAACACTTTATCAAAATTTTCGATTTTTTTTTTAACACACCTAGCCTCCAATATTTGTCATTTTCGTATGAAACAAAAGAAAAATCAGTATTTGCCTGCATTAAAGGGGGAAATATTACAGTGGCTCCCTGGCAAATGTGTCTTTTGCAGTTGTCAGTTTGTTCCGTGGGGATGGGAAACCGGTTTAAAAGCCGCAAGGCGGAGGCCCTTGGGCCGGTTTGTGAGGATACGATGCCATTCAAACACAGGCCCAGTTCATGCACTCCTTGCAACTAGTCCACAAATGTCCCCACCCACAGTTTATCCAACCAGACAGAAAATACAACGCACGATTTCCAACTAAAAAGTGTTTCATGTACACCAAATTTATTTTTTATTTTTATAAATTTATCCAACCCACATTTAAATCCATAACGATCTGTTCACGCGCCTGCGAAAATTAAGTAATGTTTACAAATTAACTTATAAAAAAATTAAATACGTATAAAAAACTCGGGCACATATCAAACGTATATAAAATTATCCTTAAAATTCTCAATACACTTTTATGCATAAGAATAATTTATTAATAAAAAAATAATGTGATTATAGCAAATTCTTTTATTACAATGCATATCAATAGATTTATAAATTTATTAAAATTAAATAAATTAATCACATTACAATACAATGAAAAATATACAAAGACATAATATTCAATCAATAATTTATAGATTTTCAACAAAAAAAAAACTACTAAATTACACGTTTACGCGTGGTGATTACATTATTTTTACGTTTTTTTTTTCATATTTTTAAAAAAATAACATTAAACTGTAAAGTGACCCAAGTGGACTTTTGTATCGGCGGCTAATCACGTAGTGAAAAAAGACAACAATGTCGTGCCTTGGCCTGAATTGCGAAAGCCGCCTATTCGGAATTTTCTCTTCTAGAATTCTACCCCACTACCCCCGCCACCCCGGCCGCAAAAAAAGGCGTTTTACTAAACAATTGGACGTCATTGCCGCCAAACGGAAATTTCTCCTCTCGCTTATATTGACGTCAAAACCACACCAGCGCCAACGGCTACAACCAAAAAGCATTCTTGTCTTCGCTGTTCCGCCCCCACCCCCACCCCCACCCCCACCCTCACCCCGAACGATAAAATAAAATAATAAATATCCTCGATTATTGTTATTATTATTATTATTATTATTACCATCGACCTCTACACATTTCTTTAAACAAATACCCAAAATTTTCAATTGACGTCTCTTCGACCTCTCTCTCCCTCTCTCTCTTTTGCCTTCTGGCCGTGCGCTTGCTTATAGCTGTTGAGGGAGGATTTGGTTAGGGTTTCGTAGAGATGGCTCCTAATGATCCCAAGCAAGCCGGCAGTGGTCTCTTCTCCTCGATCGCTTCCAGTTTGTCGAATTTCGGAAGCGCTATGACCAGATCGGTCAATGGGTATTTAGATCCGAACCTTATATTGATATTTTGAGTTGTTTCTATTTCCTTTCCGTTTGGGGATATGGATTTGTGGATTCGGATCGGTTTTCACTCCAATTCGTGTCATATCGATCACCGTAGAGTCATAAATTTTGCTCCCTTTATTTCCATGCCAGTAATCTCTTAAACTTGGTAACAAGTTATTCGATCGATTGATGTAATTACATGCTAAATTGCTCAACCATCCCTTGCTGTATGAAAATGGGATTGGCTCAGTTTTCACATGTCAGGTCGCTTCCTGTTTGGGAGCGTTTATTGTTGTGTGATTTAACAAACTCATCTGTAGTGTCTGTTTCATTGTTTCGGTGCCCGGTTATTCACTTAGTTTTAGAGTGCCGAATTTGCTGCATTTTACCCTTGCTTAAGTTGGCAATATGTGATTTTTGTAGAATAAATGGATTCTGCACTTTCTGCCTACTTCTTATTGCTATCGTTTTGTTTAAGCCATTGCTTTGTGTAGCATTGTACTGCAAAATGGAGTGATGAACGTGTTGGCAATTTTGGCTTGTTGCATTGGATGTATTAAATTCTCAGTTCATCCATTGGAGGGTTTAGTTGTTGACAAACTGTGGTGTATTTCCTTAACAGTTTACTGGGCTATGAGGGACTAGAAGTTATCAATCCAGAGGGAGGAACAGAAGATGCTGAAGAAGAAGCAAAGAAAGGACGATGGAGGCAGGAGGTAAACTGAATTTCCTCCCCATTTTGCCAGCTTACAGTACTTGAAGAGAAATTATGGGACCACAGTTATTGTTGAGACCACTATAATTCACCATGTTTCCATACGCTGTATACATGGATGCATCCAGCATATGTCTTATGTAGTGATGTTGGCTTTCCACAGCCACTAAAATCTTAACATTGAATTCCATATAGATGTTCTTTGCTCACATAGAGTTAAGGGCTTAGGGCAGTGAGACATTGCCTTCTGCAATTGGTGACCATTACAATGTAATGGTAGTAGAAAAAGTATTGATAATTGTTCTCTGTGTATGTATATCATTTGATTGCTTGAATTTCTTGTTTCCTCCAGGATCGAGATAGTTATTGGAAGATGATGCAGAAGTATATAGGATCTGATGTCACCTCAATGGTAACACTCCCTGTACTTATTTTTGAACCAATGTCAATGCTGCAGAAAATGGCAGAGGTAAATCTTGTTGTGAATCTGTTTTACTTTGGTCCCTAACTTGTCCTTCATCCCTACACACCCAAAAGTTTGTTCCTCAAGTGTAAAATTACAAATTAGATGTATGCCTGTCCGTGCAGTTGATGGAATATTCCAACCTTTTGGATCTTGCGGATGAATGTGAGGATCCCTACATGCGTTTGGTATATGCTGGTAAAAGCCTCTCTCTCTCTCTCTCTCTGTGCCGTGTGTGCATAATTGTGTTAGGTTCACATGTGTGTTTGAGTAGTGAGGCTGATCCATACATGATTGCAGCTGCATTCTTTATATCTGTGTACTATGCCCTACAACGTACTTGGAAGCCATTTAATCCAATTCTTGGTGAGACTTATGAAATGGTCAATCATGGGAACCTTACATTTATTGCAGAACAGGTAAATCTTCATACGCTGCTACCCACCATTCTGCTCCTATCAATGTATTTATGTAGTATACTATTTTAAGTTTCTCTGTGATTTATCTTGTTGCACAGGTCAGTCATCATCCTCCAATAAGTGCTGGGCATGCTGAAAATGAGCATTTCACCTATGATATAACTTCAAAGGTGAAAACTAAGTTTTTAGGGAACTCAATTGAAGTTTATCCTCTTGGCAGGTAAAACCATTGTCTCCTTCTTTTTTTGTATGTAGACTTGATGCTATGACTTCTTGCTTTACATTAGCTGAGCATGCTCTCTCTCTCTCTCTCTCTCTCTCTCTCTCTCTCTCTCTCTCTCTCTCTCTCTTATTTGGGTTGTGGTTTGGGGAGCTGAGATCAGGTCATCTCTGACTGTATTTCTCAGTTTAAACTAGCAGATAGGATGGTTAAACTGTCCAAGATATAGGACTTATTCTAAAATAAATTTTGGAGAATCATGTGATTGTTGGAAGCAATTGGATGAGTCTTTGTTTCTTTAATTACTCTGGTTTTGTTATATCTGTCAATTTAACCGGAAGACCTGTAACTTTTAATGATTTTGTTACTGTCTGTGAGAGTTTGAATTCCTTGCTTTTCATGTATTGCTGACAGTACAATTCACTTATGAATGAATGTATCCCTCAATTTTCATGGCCCGCACCCTGATTTTGATATTGCTTCTGAGAGATGCTCAATTATTTTTGCTCTTTTGGACATCTATACAAATGCATGTATTGCTGAACTTTAGCATGTGTTATGTGCAGGACACGTGTTACACTGAAAAGGGATGGTGTAGTTCTTGATTTGGTCCCTCCTGCGACAAAAGTCAGTAACTTGATCTTTGGGCGAACTTGGATTGATTCACCAGGGGAGATGGTTCTGACAAATATGACAACAGGGGACAAAGTTGTATTGTATTTTCAACCATGTGGCTGGTTTGGGTAATGATTATTTTCCAAATCCAGATATTGTTCCTTTCTTCTGCTATCTTATTCTATAAACTTGTCTGATAGTGGAGACTGATAATGCCATTGTGTTTGGTGAAATATTGCCTACGGGAGACTTCAAGTGGATAGATTTTTCTTGTCCATTAATTATGCTTGAAATGTTACTTTAGTCACTGTATTTCCTGGATGAATGGTTTTCTGTTTTTCTTGTTACATGGATATGTTGTCATTGCCCATTTAAAGCATAACTGAATTCAGATGGTTATCCATCCAGGGTGAGATTTTTCGTGCAGAATCTCATTCACTTGCAGATTTACTTGCATTCTCTGACACTATTGTCTTCACTTGTTATATATGTCATTTCTCTTTCCTTTTTTTTTTTCCCCCATTTCACACTAGAAACATTTGCAGAGCTGGTCGCTATGAAGTAGATGGGTATGTGTATAATGCTGATGAGGAGCCCAAGATATTGATGACTGGAAAATATAACGAGTCAATGAGTTATCAGCCCTGTGACATGGAAGGGGAACCATGTCCAGGCACTGAACTAAAAGAGGTTCGTTATCCATCCATTTACTTTTCTGATTTTTCTCCCTTTGGTTGTTTCTAACTTTTCTGAATGGTGGTACCATTGGGTTTCTAATTTCTATGATTTATCCCTTTTAATGGCATATCTGCACACAATTGTCACTCCATGAGTAGCTGCTTTCAGTCACAATATGTGTGTTTCCTATAGCCTTGTGCCTGTGTATTTATGTCTAGTAGCCTGTCCGTTTGGCTAGGCCATGATTGCCCAGCCTTTTCATGATGATTGTCACTGAGATTGCTGTTGATCTTTGGTCTCTCTTCATTTGAGATTTAGCATGTCTCCAATTTTGCATCCAAAAGTTTGCTTCAGCTGCATATCTCTGCAAAAAGAATTAATCAATTGCTTTTTCAGCATATTTAGCTGTCCTTGCATATGCCAACCCTGGGGAAGGTCATGTTCAAAATTTTGATGAAGAATGTGCATATGTTTTCTAGTGCACCGGCGAGGTGCTTAAAGGAATCCACATTATTGGTGGGACTTATGTGATCAACACAGTTATTATAGCTGTAGAATACCCTTAGTTCTTTGTAAGACGAAGATTGGACTTTGGAATACTTATGTGTTGTTTTCCTTGTAGATGATAGTTATGGTCTTTAGAAATGTCTCGCTGGGTTTCTGGGTGTCATTACATGTAAATTTAGGTCATTGACTAAGCCTCATGGTGCTGCCATACTGCAGGTTTGGAGAGTTGCAGATGCCCCCAAAAATGACAAATTTCAATACACATATTTTGCACACAAGATAAACAGTTTTGCCACTGCTCCTAAAAGGTTGTTGGCATCAGACTCTCGATTGCGTCCAGACAGATACGCACTTGAAATGGGTGAGATGTCCAAAGCTGGTTATGAGAAGAGCAGGTGTGCATTTGTTTGTGTTGTTTTTTTCCGGCACAGGGAAAACGTGTTAGTTTTGAAACAGAGAAGAAGCCATGGGAAACGGGGGGGTACTTTTACTTGAACTAGGTGTGCTTGAAGGATAATTAATACCCTTTTTTATGTTTGCCATGTTTCAGTCTAGAAGAGAGACAGAGAGCTGAGAAACGAAACCGAGAGGCCAAGTCTCAACAGTTTACTTCAAGATGGTTTGACCGAGCCAGCGAGAATCACCCAACGCCTTGGGGTGACCTGGAAGTGTATCAGTTCAATGGCAAGTATCTCCAACACCGGGCTGTGATAGATAGTTCAGAGGGCATTGAAGAGAATGACAATAAATCTATAGAATTCAACCCCTGGCAGTACCAAAATTCGGCAGCCGAATGAGCCGTCTCAATTATTATTTGCATGTAATATAGCTGTTACATGGTTTTGTTGGTGCGTTATAGCCTTTATCCGTCACCGTCACCATGACGGTATCTTGAATCTGAATTTCTTTGTTTGCTCTTGGGTTGCATTTTGTTATCAATAACTATGACCTGTTGTAGTTATATGATGGATCAATCGATAGTTTGAAGTGGCTTTGGGTGTCCCTTTGGTAAAAGAAACAAGTTGGTCCAAATCGACACGCTTCGCTATTCAATTCAACATTACTGCCTGACCATCTGGGTGCTTTTGCATATAATACTGTTTGCATATCGGAGGGATTACCCTTTGAAGGTAATGCTGAGCTTTCTTCCGGATGTATCCTAGCCCAAAAAAATTGGTGGGCTATGGTTCATCAGGGCATTCAAGGCACAGCCAACGTGGCACTGTGCGATCTGGGCAGTGTTTGTAGCTTGCCACTGGTAATCGGTAGATCGCTGTTGGGATTTGCGATGGGGTTCGCTAGAGCTCTGGCTTGTTGCTTATCTTTGGATCTCGAAAAGAAGGACCAAGCATAATGGCTGAATCAATATTTACGCTCCAGAATGAGGAAAACAAGAAGGGATTCAGCAGGAAAAGTGCAAAATTTTGGTGGTTTTGTTTTTGGTGATTTAATGATCTTGGGTATTTTATAAAAACTTGAAAAAAAAAAACAAAAAAACTGAACACCGAGATATTAAGAAAATGCCCTTGTATTGATTAATTGAAAAATAAAAGGGAACAGCCTCGGCGTCTACTATTCAGTTCTGCTATTTCCACCACGAAAACGCTCTTGGACGAACCGCTTTCCTCGAGAAGCCAGGAGGCACGGAGGAAGGAGGGGTGTTCTATCAGTGCTCAATTTTGAACTCCAACTGTCAAAATGGGCAACGAAACAAACTCACCATGACGTTATGACCAGGGAAAACGTGGTGTTAATCCCGGGCTTTCAGCATTTCAATTACGCCCGCTCTTGATAAAGAGAGTTGACTGGCCCTGTGGTTTTCAGCTTTCCTTATCCCGAAGTTGGCGTGTCTTCACAATCACAGATTTTGACCCCCTCGCTCCTCATCCATTATCATTTGTGCTTAGTGGAACATGTTATTCATCACGCAAAGAGCTTTTAAAGTGACCCTGGTGTTTTCGAGGAATTTTTGGCATTCTAAACTCTGCTTTTTGTTTCACGTCCGGATCCAATTGGCATGCTTTAAATATTCCAATCATATTATATCTTGTCAAAACTAGAAATTCAAAATAAAGTAGATTCTTTTATAAATATTGAATTAATTGTTTTTTTTTTTGGCTTAAAAAAACGCATATACAGCTTATTATCTCAACCAATAATTGTGAAGTACCAATGTACCGAAAAATAAGTAAATGCAAAGTACGAAGCAAAATTGGCAAAAATAAAATTACTGCAGAAGGCACGTTAAAACGTAATTAGGTAAAAATGATGCCTCTTTTGCACAAAAATGTACCCTGAGACAAAAAGAAATATACCCAGACACAAGTTTTGTCTAGGCTTCCATTTTAACTTCCAAATTTCAAATATCCTATCCAGAAATTGAATCTGTTCCAAATATTGCTAATTCCAGGATCATGTGTATGTACCGACCTTTACGGCAAGTAACTAGTTTGACTGCAAAGGATTGTCCAAATTAAGAAAAATAAGGCATATCATTGCCTATATGTGTAGATTATTCGATCTTTATAAGGAATGTGGGGAGCAATAACTACAGATTGACGCCCGGAAGCGCTTCGACAAGTAGACTGCATGACTACACTGTCCAAAAATATTACAGTTACCGTTGGGTCTTTATGGATCGAGATAAGATTAACCCAGAAAAGAGTGGAGATGCTTCCACGTGTCGTCCGCGGAACCCTTTTGGGGTTTGAGTGGATGACCCCAAACGGAGGAACTGGAACGGAACTGGTCCAAGTGGTTTTTCTTGCTCACCTGCTGTACCCGGTACGTTCCCGTAAACACCACCGGCTATTCCAAGTTAATAGGAATACTTCTTTGGGGTCAAAGCCCCATATACCCCAATGGAATGTATATAATGTAGAGTTTGTGTGGGTTTAAAGAATTAAGAATGCACGATGTGCGGTTTTCACGTGGGTTTATGGTGATCTGACTGAAAAAGCCAATATTTATTTGATTTTCAAGGTTTGATTTTTTGTTTTTGCGCTTCATTAATTTTATACTGTTGATTCGAATAATTGAATTCTGAGATTTTCTGTTAAGTATTGATGAATTATGTTGTTATCCGAGAGAATGATGAATGATCCAAATTTGAAATTCTATTGCTCTTGGCCATTTCGCTTCTTCTATTGTAAAGACATTTTTTCCCTCCTTCCACCGTTATCTTTTTGTAGGATCTCACTTTTGGATAGACTTGACATTCTGGCAACCCCTGTGTGCCTGTGAAAATTCTGAAAGATTTATGCTATTGATTTGCCAAGGACAAAGATGTTTGAATAACTGAGTTCGTCTGGTGGGAATGGTTCTCGTGTAGATTTTGGTATCTTGGAATTGTTTTGCCTTATCATTCAACTTTATATTGGAAGGTGAAAAAACGTTGACCTTGTGATCCAAGTAGGGATACATTAGTTAAAGTGGTTTTCGTCCTTCTAATTGTGAAGGTGCAATGTTTATTTTGTTGGCAGGTCTATCAGAGGTTTTGCAGACTCAAACTAGCCAGTTAGCTTTGTTTAATGAGTTCTTCCTATAACGAATGTCTGAGATATGGTATTGCAAAGGAGGCTGGACTACGGATTTAATGGCTATCAGGTGCCTGTGGTTCCTCGAGCATCTAGATCAGCCAGGGTAAACAAGTGCCACATTCTGAGGTTGCCAATTGTCTCTGTTTCTGTGAATAGCTAGTGCTGCAATCTTATGAGTGTTTGCTACTGGTTTTAGGGAAAGGGACCTGTCAGGAAGAAATTTGAGGATATACAGACACGCACATTCGATGTTTTGGCTAGTGTAGCTGGAAATATTCTGCTCGAAGGAGAAAGTTCTTCCCCTTCTGATGCTACTTGCAGAATAGGTCAGCATGATATTGTAACAAGTTCTGTCAAATGGGGCCAAGAAGATGGCAAACAGTTCTGCCAAGAGCATTGTCGCAACTATGAATTTAATGGAATTCTTCACCATCATGAGAGCATAAGGTTTAAAGGTGGCTTAGCTTCAAAAAGATTTGACCAATTGGGGAAGATACGTGTTGCTAAAGAGTTAGAAGCAATAAGTGGTAAAAACATATGTGGAAGCCCTTTTAGCAAATTGGGCAGTAAACATTTTGGAAACCAAGAAGAGGGTGTCTTCAAGATAAATACTGAAAGCCAATTGTTGAATGGTATGGGTATTGATAGTGGAAAGCCTCCTATTGAAGGCAGTTTGAAAGATGCAATGCAGATTGGCTGTAATCCTCATGCGCAGGTTACTTCAGGAAGCACCTTGAAGATGCCTTCGTTAAGGGACTTCATGGCTCTTGGCCCTTTTTCTGGGAACTGTGCTGATGTAAAAGGAGTTAGTAGAGACAATGACGAAAATTTTGGTGGGTGCTCTCAGCATTGCACCATGGAGAAGACCCATAGAACACTGTTGTATAGTGTAGATAGAAGAACAAGGAATCAGTCACATTCCAGACATTGGAATGTAGTTCCAAATTTGAAGGTTGGGGGTCACTTCGGAGCTGGTATGCCCATTTTTGATTTAGTTACCATGAATTGTGCACTGTTTGAGCACTATTCATTTAGTGTTTGTGGTATTGCTTGGGCAGTCTCCTAGTCTCCTTTATTTTCTGGGATTGTTTGGGCACTCTTCTTCATGCCTATTAGCGTAATGAATCAATTATCTTTGGTTCCATGTCCAAATAAATAATCATAGATTTTCAATAATGTTTCCAGCTGGGAAGAAAACACATATTCACCCCAGTGGAAGATTTTGTGATGATCATGAAAGATCTCAAAAGATTTTTCCTTTCAAGAAAAGGAAGTTCTTTGATCAAATTCCAGATTCTATGCCAGATGCATGCCACAGAAATGAAGAATTTAATTCTTCTGATAAGAGACTTAATGGTGGACACTATCACTCAGATGCACAAAATGGTAACGAGGTTTTTCTTCTGCAATATTTTTGGTTTTATTGGTACTCCAGCATTGCGGGTTAAGCTGTAGGTGAATAATGCAGACTTTTATTGCAGCCACTGCAGCATTTTGTTCAGCGGCAGTTCAAAAAGCATCTTCAGAATCAAGGGACTGCAATGGTAGGAAAGCTTTAGATGTTGGTATCTGATATTTTTATTGATGGTTCATCCTATTCAGGGAAGTTCTGACATGCAACTTGTGATTTTACTCAGTAAAATTTAGTATTAAATCATTCAAGGTTCCAGAACTCTTTGTCGAGATTCCTGCAACAGCCACTGTTGGCTCATTGAAGGTATTAAACATTGCCTACTTGCAGGTTTTCACCTACTATGGGCTGTTTGCTTGGATATGTTTTGCTATGTTAGATGGTCTTACTTGTGCTGGTGGGAGGCAGGGGGATGCCCTTGTCGCTATATCTAGTCTGTTACTATCCTTGCTATTATTAATATCCAACATTCAACATTATGTAGAGAACGGTGATGGAGGCAGTTACTGCCATACTTGGCGACGGACTGCATGTTGGAATCCTTGTTCAGGGAAAGAAGGTTAGAGATGATAGCAAAACCCTGCTTCAGACTGGAATCTCTCAAAATAGCAAGCATAGTACATTGGGCTTTATGCTGGAGCCCAAAAACGCACACATGATGTCGCCTGCCTGCATGAAAATCCCTCCTTTTCGATCCTGCAATGTTCCTGGAAGGCCAATTCGGTAAGTGTCCACGGTCATCTGGTGCTCTTCCCTACACTTTTGGCACCTGATAAGTTACCCGTTTCTCTAGTAACTTAACGTGCTTATGTTCTATTGTCAGGCGTCCATCATCCTTGACACTGCAACGAGGGACTTCTAGTGTCTCGGCAGATCCTCCAAAATTTGGTTTTGAAAGTTGTTTTGGTAGTGATCTTGTTGCTGTTACCTCTCTTGCTGATGCTTCGACTGACAATGCTGTGCTGGATTCCCGAGCTCTAGTTGTGGTTCCACCAATTAGCACAGAGGCTTTTGCAGTAGTTCCCTTCCATCGCAAATCCAGCAATCCTGAGTTTGGACAACGGAGGATCAGGAGACCATTTTCAGTTCCAGAAGTTGAAGCACTGGTTCAGGCAGTTGAAAAACTTGGAACTGGAAGGTTTCTCGTCATCATTTTCCATTTCCATTTTTCTTCTTTCCTCTTTTTAGTTTGATGGAGGCATGAACAAATTCCTTGATTGCCAGGTGGCGTGATGTTAAAATGTGTGCCTTCGACGATGCAAACCACCGAACTTACGTGGATTTAAAGGTGTGTTATGCGTATGATATGCCGTCCACTCCACCCGTTAAAAGGAACAGGATTTCAAATTGTCTTCTTTATATCCTTAAGTTATTCTGACCGACGGCATGTTATGCTGATGTTATTTCTTTGAAACCTTAAGCACGTGTGACGGTGGTGTTCACCATAATATGAATGGACTGTGAGACATTGATTTAATCGCGGGATGGTGCAGGATAAGTGGAAAACATTGGTGCATACAGCGAGGATCTCCCCTCAGCAAAGAAGAGGAGAACAAGTTCCCCAGGAGCTTTTGGACAGGGTCCTAGCGGCCGATGCTTACTGGTCACGGCACCAGGTCAGGCAACAGATCAGAGCTGCAGTTTGAGGGTTTTATCTTCTTCTCTCAAGCAAACTGTGAAGGATCGATTAAACAAGAGAAGAAAACCAGTCGCAGCCAGAGGCGCATCCCAGATTATTGCTACGACGTAAAGATTAATATTATGAAGGAAATTTTATGTAAATCTAGTTTATAAATACAGCATGATTAAACCTAAACTCAGATTTGTAACCAGGCTGCCTTCCATTGAGGAGTTTGGTGATATAGATAGATAGATTCATTATTGTTCAGTGTCTGGGGAATTGATATGTGTTCTGCAGCATTTTTGTTTAATGGAATTTCTGCAAGTTGTGCTTTTATAGAAAATATTATAGTGGAAGGGCATTTTAATTCTTCCAATCTCCAGTCGTTACAAAAACTATAAACCTCCATTTGCATGACAAAATTTATTGGAATTTATGCAATCAATTTGATTTCCGCCGATCCCGATGATAATTCAAACATCTACAGGGAAAAACTACATATTGGGCAGGCAAAGGTAACTCCAATTACCAAGGTAAAGCTACAAACTTGAAAGCAACAAACAAAGAACATGGGGTCTCATTCTTCAAGCGGAGATTTCTCGTCAAACCATCGGGGAGGGTCAAATCCAGAACCACCTAGACAGAGACGTAAAAAGGAAAACCCAGAATTCAAAAATGGAACACAGACAACGTCAATTATTAATTCTCATCAGGAAAACATACCAAGTGGATTGCAGCGACATATACGCCAGCCGGTCAAGACGGTGCCCTTCACGAAACCGTACTTCTTGTAAGCTATCATCGAGTACTCGCTACATGTCGGAACATATCTGCAACTTTTTGGTAACAACGGCGATATTTCCCCTGCTTTGATTAACGATATTAGATTTCATTTTATTATATATATATATATATATATTGTCCGTTTCCTTGAACTCGGAAGAAACCTACTTACTTTTGTAGAATTTCAGAATGGACAACGCGGCCTTTACTGCCAAACTGTCCACATCTTCATCTGCAAAATTACAAAAAAAAAAAAAAAATCACATTTCAGCAAGCTAGCAAACTATAGATACGTTGACACAGTTGGAGAAACAGAGAGAGTTAGTGCCGTTATGGGGGTTGTTTTGGAGTGAGTCAGTGTCCGATGCACTGAGGATGATGATTGTGCTGCGATGTCTTTTTGGGGTTGATGTTTTTCTGATGGGAACGAACGAGCACCAATTACTGTTTCTGATATGGGTTCTTGATTTGTAGCAATTGAAACCATTAGTCCAGGATTGGAGTTTTCCAATTGAACTTGCAGAACAGAAGGGTACAACCAGCGTCATCTTCTTGTTAAGAGTAAAGAGCCCTACTTGCGTTAATTCATCTTGTCCGTCCCAACCATGCAATCATCGATCCGTCATGGATTTGGGTCGATTGGGTTGTCATTCAATTCTTCCGCCCAGAAATTTATGGTCCTTAGCCTTAATTGTAAGCTAGGCCCATTCAGTACTGATTTTTTTTCTTCTTCTTCTTCTTCTTCTTCTTTATTTTTATCCAAATTGGTTTAATGTGGATTGTTGGATTAGTAGTGGTCTAGGGTTACTTCTGAATTCACGTACATGATTTTATAAATTTGTTAAATTTCAAGAACTGACTTCTATTTTGATAATTGAATCTTTCAAGACTAAAAATCAATCTTTAGAGGTTTAAGGTTGGAATGCATGAGAACGATGGATGAGAAATTTATGAAAAAAAAAAAATAAAAAGTGAGAGAGAGAGAGAGAGAGAGAGAGAGCAATTGAAGCAAGTTCTCATAGTGAATTTAAAAAAAAAAAAAATTGAAGCAAGTTCCATTTTATGGATATTCCCATTAAAACATTTCTTAGGGAAACTTGATTCACCAGCATGGCTGGCCCTGGATCAACTTTAAAATTTGAGTTGTGTGGTGACCGGTGAAAAGTTGCCTCTTAAGCTTCTCTCTTCTCGTGTCTTCAGGAATTGGTGTTACTCCTCTTCTATTTGGTTACATTACATACGGAAGACCACAGTGATTTTTTATTTTTTTATTTTTTTAACGTGGGGGCAAAGGGCAAGAAAAGTTTAATAGAGTCACCAAAACTCAAACAAAAAATTAAAAATTTATAATAAAAATATTCTAATTAGTTGTGAAAGAAGTGTAACAAACTTGATAAATATGGATATTTATATCAGCTAAATTTAAGCCAAAATGGCAAATTCTTGTATCCATTAGGTGACTAGATAAAATTTAAAAGTTAAAAATATCTGTGTGTAGAAGGCATAAAATTTATAAAAATAAAAATAATCATTTGTATTATTATATAAGTTACCGTTTTCTCGTAAAACATCGAGGTAAATCATCTTTACATAAGTGACAACCAATGGTGGGTAAAATCTACTTTTGTTAAGAAGCAAAACGACAAATTTTTAGGGGGAAATATCTAAGGAGTAGCGTTTCGTGGGCCATTCGGGATCGTATGAAGTAGGTGAGGCCTACTGCTTTAACAAAACATGCATTATTGATCCGTGCTGCCTTTGGTACTAAAACCTGACAAAATACCAATCAATTATCTGCATCCACCCCACTCACTTCGCCGCCCAAATGCCGACACATGTCTCAGGTTTTTTTTATAACGACCAGTGGACCGCATGTATCATTTACGTTACTTTTTTATTTGATGCCAGCTTAGACTAGTTAGGTTTAAAACTTTATAGCTTCCGCCTGCATCTGGGGTTAGGTTCTTTCGTTGCCAGCTTGAATTTGTTTGGTAGCAGCTTCGAGCTATCAATGATTCGGTGGACCCTGCCATCATAGCGGATGGTGATGCCAACTGTAGGGGACTGAAAGCCAAGTCTTTTACCACTAAAATATCTTGGAGCTTTCTAGACTCTATCTTGATGGTAGGCTTATAATACTTTGACAGCCCCAGGATTGCAGCTATACATTAATCAAACGAGGCTAATGCACCCGCAATTTTCTCATGCATCGTATCCGCAACTAGATCTTAAATATTGTATAGAATATCTGTGCTTCTGGTAACGCCACGTTGCAGTAGCACCGGGTTGCATATGTGTGTTTATTTAATCATCTCGTGATAAGCATGGCCTTCCAACTTTGAATTCGTGATTCCAAGTAGATTTAAATATAATATTTTGATTTTTTTTTTTTTGCGGGGTTCAAAATATCAAAGACCATATTAATGATTGGATTAAGGACATTTAATCATCTCGTGTTAAGCATGGCCTTCCAACTTTGAATTCGTGATTGCAAGTAGATTTAAATATAGGATTTCTTTTTTTTTTTGTGGGGTTTAAAATATAAAAGACCATATTAATGATTGAATTAAGGGACATTTACATGATTTAGACAAGGGATAGGGAAATGGGGATAAATGATGAGAAGATCCTAAAGCCATTGACTTCTTAGCTGGAGTCTGGAGGTTATGTCATTTATCTATGCCATGACAGGAGCCTGTGCTGCAACCATCTCTGCATAACCGTGTTCTGATTTAATCTCAGCCTCCCAGAGCTCCGGAAGTGCTTCCCTGAGATTGTGAATGCTTTCTAGTGCATAGTCCGCACCTCTAACTCTATGAGAAGTCCCAACCTGCAGCCATCAATAAGAATACATTTGATACCGTAATTACTTGATCGAAAATTACAACTCTCACGTTGATTTGATAATGCAAATTGGAATGTTTGCCATTGGCTTACCAGCACAGTGTGAAGGCCCAGACGTTTTCCTGCCTGTATGTTGCGAACGCTGTCTTCGAAGAACAACTGAAAATGCAAAGGCATGGATGGCAATTTGAGTTACAGCAGCACTAAATTTTAATTTTCCCTTTTTAGGATACCCTAGAAAAAACCAGTTTTTAGTTTGGAAAAAGAGTCACTTACAGTTTTCTGAGGATTAATATTAGCCATTTTGAGAGCCGCCTCTATGGCGGCTTCTGATGGTTTGCAGACTATAGGTGTCTTTGGTAATAATGAAATCGGGTTTGATTGAGCGAAATGGCCAACAATGTCAAATATTTTAGGGGTATTTTCACTATTAATTGTAGTAGCAGCAGCTGATCCCACAAACTCTATATCGTCCTCATCATCGGAGACAGTACTTTTGTGTGTAGGATTCAAAGTCTCAAAGTAGATAATCCCTTCAAAACAGTCTTCCAGCCCAAGCTTGTTAAGAACTTTGAGCGCATGCACTCTGTCCGCATTTGTGAAGACCTATGTTGCATTGGCCAAAGCAAAAGTATCTTATTATGATGGTCTAAATACTTTTGATCTCCGGAATGTTTTTTACATTGGTGATGACAGGGTTCTTACCACTTTCCGAATAGGCAAGCTAAGCAAAAGACTCCTTAGAACCGGGTCTGGCTTTAAGTTCTCGTACGGTAACTTCCCATGAACAAAGCTAGTACACATAAATTCAGGTACGATTAAGAAAATAATCTAATACCAATCCTTAATCAATAAAAGTAAATGGCGCATGCCTACCTATGGTAATCATCATAGTCGAAGTCATATCCAATTGCCTGCAAGAGTGTAAGAAGCACCATAAAATACTCTACTAAAATTCTCATCTTGGAATTAAGAGCGGTATAGGAATCAAAAAGTCCAATGCCATACCCTGAGACCAGCCATTGTCGTCCCATAATTCTTGTAGAGTAGGTTGCCCAGTTCAGTGAGTTTGCTCCTCTCTATGCCAAGTTTTTCAGCCATGTAATCTACAAAAGAGCATTCATTTCAGAATTACAAAGTCTTGAGAAATCTTAAATGAAAAGAAAAAAGGAGGACTGAACATGAGAAGTTGCCGGGTTACCTTTTATGTTATTGCCACATGCTGCTGCGATACCCGAACTTAGAGGATAAAGGGTATCATCTAGGTCTGCATATGCAACAATCATTTTCTTAAAACTTTTCTTTTTCGGCATGATTCGTGCAGTTACTAAGTTTCCAGAACAGAAAAACTTACCAAACAGCAGGCAATCATATTTTGGCTTTTGTGCCTGGAGATAGCAGTCCTCATACTCCATCCTAAGCAAGAAACCTTGAACCCACAACGGAAAGAGGTGAATTCCAAGCTCAATCAAAGGTTAAAAATTCATCCAAACTAAAGATGAGATTAAGTCTATTTATTTGATAGCAATGCTATAAATACAAAAAAGTTATGTTAACTTTTTTACCAAATGATGTGACAAATTGCAAAAGCAAAGAGATGTCATGTTAGGTCGTGGAGATTACATACAAGAAAAGACAAAAGATGATTGGAGCACATCAAAAGTTTTACTAACATTATTAGCCTCTATAGCATTTCTCCTTTTTTAAAAAAAAATGCAAATTTTAATGGTTTATAGGTAATATGGTCCACTGACTCCATTTGGCACCATATGCAGAAGGGACTAGATGAGTGAATGATCGAGCATTAATCACAGCTTTTGGTAGTTCATTACTGGACAGTCCACAACCACTGGAACAAATTGAATCGAGATTGAGAGGACTTGAAATTCTATGTGAAATATGCATTTGGAACTCAAATATGCCAATAAAATACGAGAAAGTTGGCTGTCAGAAATACTAATCTATGACATGAAAGGCACGAAACACCAGGCATAATTCAATAACACAGTTTGAGATTAAAAAATTCCGTTACTCATTAGCACTTTAAGATATGGATCGGATTGAAAACACATTCTTTCAGAACTGAAATGGAAAAGAGCCGTAATCTAATAAAAGAAACTGGAATCCATGTGGCGATGATGCCAGTGAGAAAAAAAAAAAGAAAATAAGAAAAGGAAAACAAACGAAAAGGTAGGAGCGGACGAATATAGGCTCCGAAAATTCATTTTTCGCATCCTTTCAATGCCACAGTTCGTCATTATTCATATCAGCCTATAGGCTCTTGAACTAAATGAACGAGTCTTACTACAACAGAATTTGCTGGCTTAAAGAATGTCCTTTTCGCCTGAAAAATGATGTGGTGAAATCAATATCTTGCCAAGACCTGAATTTCTTTAAACCCAGAATTCTGGGGTTCATGAAAATAGAAGATCACACACGAAGGAAGTTCATCTTAACCAATGGAATGGGGTTAAAGTCCATCATAAATCATAACCCATATGTAATATCCTGTCCATTAGTGTCGTCACAATATCTGAGGCAATAAAAATGCAGTGCAGAAACAAGAGAGATATCGTACCAGAATCAAATTTCTTGTATCGATAAAGGGAAAAACAAGGGCAAATGGATCGAACTTCGAGAATGCAACACACAGGTTGAACAAGGAAGCGTGTGGGGGGGGGGGGGGGGGGAGAAAGCAGGGTGGCCGAGATGGCTTTTATTAGGCAAACCCCATTGCCTCCGTCATCACTTGCGTCTCTATTTTATTTTTATGTTTACTTTGACCTTTTTGGAAACAAGAGTTTTAAAAGTTCATCTAGACGGTCGCAAAAGCAACGAGAGAGGCTTCAAGTTCACGGTTCCTAACGTTAAAGAAAGGCAAAGCGAGACTTTGCAACTAAAATTTTCTATGATCCACCCCCCTCCCCCCCGGCCCCAAACCTTTTTTTTTTTTTTTTTTTTTCATCCCTCGAAATTTCCGGAAATACCCCATATTCTAACAAATTTATCACGTTGAAATTTTGACCAAGGGCTAATTTTGGGGGGGCAACAGCTGTACAAAAAGGATGGGACAACCAATAGGACAATCTTTGTTTAGACAATTTTTTTTTTTTTTTTTACACAAGAAATGGCTGCTTAATGAGAGATACCCCCATCAGTTTAACAAGTTGCGGAGGGGAGGGGCGGAATTATTAACAAAAGATGCCAAGGAGATGCGAATGGGATCAAAAGGAATCCTGGTTTGTGCTCCTTCATGGGTCGGGAATATTTGAAGAAAATTGGTCAATTGGGGTTTTCCAGTTGGCTAAGGCAGATACTGAGCAAATAATATTTTATGCAACATAAAAATTAAGTAATTTATACTACATTATTATAAACTTCTTTTATATTATTATACCTAAATCAGTCAACAAAATACCACCCATTATTTCATAAAAAAAAAAAGAAGGGAGAAATTTTGTGTATAATATAAGTAAAGAATAAATTAATAATTTTAATGTTACGTTTCAATTAAAAATTTTAAAATATTAAAATTTTAGATTATTTTTATTTGTAATATTTAATTTTTAATTATATAACTCATATTTAAAATATCAAGTCACTCAACAGCATTATTTTTTTTTTTAAAAAAAAACAAATGAAGGGTCGAAAATTTGTTGTCAATTTTTTAATCTGTTACATATGATTGGCGTCTATTTTATATATATATTTGCAAAAATGATTAATGTCTTGAGAGAGAGCAAGTAAAAAGAAATTCACTGAAGTGCGCACGTACATGACATGGCTGAAATGTTGGCCAGGCTCCATGTTTGTACGGAAAAGTCTGCATGATTGACCTTAACATGTATCATAGCTGGTTGCCAATCCCAAGATTCAACCAGTTTGGGGTGTTTTCATCGGCCATGAACCACGTGATGCAACACCGACTTGCGAAGCTTCCCGAGGCTGGGGGCTGTTGTATCAACTCGAGGTACGCTCGTCCGTCGAAAAATATTTTCTTAAAAAGCTTTCTTTCGTTTTCTTTTTATCACACGTTTGACACGACAAAAGGCCAAAGTCAACCAAAACAAAAACACTTCTATAAATAAACAACAAAAAAAAAAACCTCATTTTCACTAAAAATGATCTCAACTTCTAATGGGCTGGAATTATTCTTTGGAGTTAGAAAATAGTAAACTTGCCAGTTGCTAATTAAAAAAGCCTTTCCACTGTCGTTGCCGGCCTATTCCACGGTCAGTGCCTTCAGTCATCATCGGCTACCATGTTTGTCTCTGTAAAATTCTAATATCCAAAAAAATTAGATTCAACCCTCCACTATACTATAAAATTGGTCTCATGCTTTTCTTTCTTTCATTTTGGTTTATGTGAAAATTTGATTTTCTTTTATTATGATAAATATTTATTTTTTCATTTCAAAGATAGGCATTCCGATAATAAATATTTTTAATGTTGGACAGTTCTTTTTTTTTTTTTTAATGATTAGTCAATTGTTATCACAATAATAAAAAAATGCACATTATATATTTGCTATTTTATTTCTGAGATTATACTCGGTAAATAACTAATATATACCAGACAGATGCACGGATGGTTGGCTGGAGCCTAGAGGTCGCTCCATTTATGACACTTTCCATCAATAATTCAACCCCAACTGCCTTGGGCAGCTGGGCTGGCCACCGCCGAAGACCGTATAATTATTTTTGCCTTCATATTTATTCTTAAAGTTTATATATTATCGGCATTATTGGCTTTCAGTGGGTGAGGGGGCTCGCCTAGGAAAGCTACGGCAACCGAGATCTGTACAGGAACCAGTCAAATTAAATATGAAAACCCAAGTATAGCTATATCCCAACAACATGTTTTTCCCGTTTTAATGAGTGGTTAGCTAACGCGGGATGGAATCTAATTTTATAGTATGAGACCACGTTGCAGGACATCAAATGTTACCAAATGAGTCAAATTCAATGCGAACTAAAAATGTGAGAAATAAATAATAAAAATTCAATATTTGATAAGAATTTTTGAAATTTATCATGACAATTCTTAAAAAAATAAATAAAATAATTTATAAAATTTTATTATTTATCATATATTTTAATTCATAAATTTATATAATACTTATAATAAAAATTATTTATTTAATTAAAAAATACTTTAAGATAAATAATAAAATATTCTAAAATATATTAAAATAAAAAATTTTAAATAATTTACATATTTTTAAATACTTAAATTAAAATTTTAATTATACTAAAATAAATAAAAAATTATAATATAATTTATAAAATAATAAAAAATATCCTTTATAACAATTATAAGCCAGTTTGTGGTTTATGTTTAGATTTGCTTAATCTAAGTTATATATTGAAAAAGGTTGATAATGTCATAATGGCATACTTGAAGGCAATGTCATCCTTGACAAAGTCAATAGACAAAAATCTTTGGTCCCTGGTAAGATTTTATCTCCACCTCTAATTGGCCTATTCAATTTTTATTTCATTTCTATTTTGCTCCTTAGAAATGAGTATGTGATGTGCATATAAGTTCAAGACCCAAGCAATTCCTTCGACCCAAAAAAGAAATTGATCATTGATTTTAATGATTATTAGATAAGTAATTAAAAAAAGACGTAAATATTTAACTATAATTTATATAAAAATTGATTTTAAAAATGAAGTAAAAATATAGCAACCTATTTAATACCTCCAAAATTTTGAAAATCTAAGCAAAATTAAAGAACCAAATCATGAATTTGAATACAAATACTAATTTCTTGAAAATATTAAGACACAATAACGAAGATACTTTTCAATTTTACTTTTACTCGAGTTGTCACTCTCCATCAACTCGGCAACACCGTCAATGCATTACGAGCCTCACCTGTACCAAAGGCGTAGGGGGCATGCGACACCCTGTGTCATGTAAACTCTGCTTTTTCGTAATATTTTTTTCTGAACACAGCAAAGTTAAAGTTGTTAACAATGAAATATAAAAGCAAAAAAAAAAAAAAAAAGAGCAGCTAATAGAAATAGAAATCTACAAATTTTGCTGATAATTTATCGGTGAACGCCTTTTTTTTTTTTTTTTGTCCTTTCCAGGGCTTGGAGAGTGTGGTGGGGGTGGTGGGCAATTGGTGACCTCGTCGTTTTGGTTCTTCAATTTTTGCTATTTCCAGGCTTTCGTACCAGGGTGTGCAAGCTGTCCCTCCTCAGGTACAGAGCTTAAATTACATTTTTTAATAGACACTCGATAATATTTTAATAATTATTAATTTAAATATTTTAAAATTAAAATAAAAATAAACTGTAAAATTTATAAAAATAAAAAAATAATTTGTATTATATAATTTAAAGTAATATATATATATATATTATTTTATTTTATTTTATTTTGGGATAGGTGACCTAGCTCATATTGCATTTATGCCTCAATTAAGAGGTCAACTTCGCCGTCTGGTCGGTGACAAATCTGAAGAAATGAAGTCTGGGGAAGCCAGGGCCACAATGGGCCACAATTTTGAATATCTGGACGAGGACGACGCTCGTGAAATCTTTTATTTTGGGGTTGGAAGTAAACGTCATGGACAGCAATGCGCGACGAGTCACGTTAAGCGAAGACGACAGTTTCATTAACGTCCGCGGCATCATTTTGCGGGAGGCGAAAATGAATTCACCTTCCGCCCCATTAATTGCTCCAGAAAAAGAAAGGAGCAAATGTCATGTGGGCACCATCCCTCCCACCGGGAACATCTCACAAGCAGGCGTGGATCTCGTGCAATCCGGCATTGCCATTATCAAGGATTTGTTTATTTATTTAAACGGATGCTGCTGTAGGAGATCAGCCCAGTACGACTTGCATTGGCCTGGCAGGCTTGTGTTTCTCAGCACCAGAAAAAAAAAAAAAAAACGAACCAATTTTTAACAATGGTAAAATAATGGCACGAATGGAGTTAACATTGAACCCAATCGTCCGGTCTACGGAGAGCAAATAATAGTCTGGTTTCTAAATTCAAAATTACATCGATTTCATGACGCTACCATACTTTGTTTGTTAAGATTTTTGTTCTGCTTTTATAGCTTAACTCTTGGTGCTTCCACACTGACATTCAGCCTCCGTAAAATTAAAAAAAAAAAAAAAAAGAAGCTTCAAAATTACAATGAAATTTCTTCGTGTTTGCGTCATAGGGAAGAGAGATGGTTTCTATTCTTCCTTACAGCCGTCACATAGCGAAATAACGTGGTCAATTCCCCTTCTCACCGTTCATGCAAGAAGTCCATGAGACAGAACTCTGCAAACTTGTTGACATTAGATCGATATTGTCATAACCGAACCAGGTAACGGTCAAGCGTTAATCAAACAGACGCTGAAGTGGATTAAAACAAATCAAAAATGTCATTTTCTTGCTCCCGAACGGGCATTTTCGATTCCTTTACGTTCGTGCTCTAAAATCTAGTCTGATTTTTGTTTATACATTGGGGGGGGGGGGGCGCTAAGGATTTGTTTTAAAATAATTAATACCGCTACGAGGATTTAATTAAAACATATTTTATTGGCACCAAAAAATATATTTTTTATTGATTACCAAAATTAATTATAATATCAATAATTAAACATTTTAAAAATATTTTCATTTGATTAACTTAAAAATAAATTAGGTAAATTCAATATATGTTTAAAAAAAAGTTTAAATGATACTTAATTAAAATAAAAATGCATATATTCAGTTCAAGATAATAAAGTTTATTATAATAAAAACCAATGAATAAGTGTAATAAACTTCCTTTACAAAAGCTATACAAAACTGTCATGCAGGAACAGCCTCCGGGTGCAAGGGAGGAGACCCATCACCCTCGAGAGTCCGACTTCTACCTTCTGTTGTCTCCTTAGAATCGGACTCCTCGTTAGATCCCTTACCTTCTTGAAATCCTTGCTTAAACCTATCATAATTTGTTGGCTCACTCGACTTAAATGGGCGCTCTCCCAAAACTCGACCAAGTCATCTTGATGAATAACCTCCTTCTCCAGCAATAACTTCGCAAGGTGAGTCACCTGCTCCTTGCGCTCCTCTATCAGCTGCAGCGTACGTTCATATGCCTTGGCCACCCATTCTCTTACTTCACTGTCTATAATTGCGCCCATCTTGTTGCTGTAAGGTTTGGTCATCAATGCAGACCTGTCATCCTGAGGAAATGAAAGAAGACCAACTTTGTCACTGAAACCATACACTGCTACTTGGGCATAAGTCAACCTTGTCACTTTCTCCAAATCATTTTGTGCTCCAGTCGAAATCTTCCCCAGCAAAACCTAACCAGAGCCAAAATTGTCAACAAACTTTTTAATAAAGAAAAATGCAAGAGACTAGGAGTTGAGAATGTTAGGACTTGAAGGAGCTTAAACCAGCAATATGCCCCATAAAATAATCAAAGTCCCTGCTAATCACCTAGTAAATCATTTCTCTCGTAATGGTGCTGCACTTAAGCAAAAATGGCCAAAGACCCAGTCTGGATCGCGGGAATTAATTGGAATAAGCAGAGCATGCATAATGACTGAGACTGAATCTGCTAAACCATCTCTGCATCCATGATGACATTCAAGACTAATATTCATTTATTATAATATAACTTGAGTCTATCAAGATATTCAGACTCACAAGTTCCAATTCAGGCATCATATAGATGTGCCTCAGATCCGACTTGGTCTCAAGAATATTACAAAAATTTGTATTGATAGGCATTGTACACTTCAGTCAGCCAAGGAGACAAAGAAAGAAAAGAATGCAGAAGCAAGAAGGGACAGGTGAAGCACCTGCTCAGCAGCTCGACCACCAAGAGTCACGCAAGTCATATCCAAGAGTTGCTCTTTTGTCATCAAAAGATTTTCATTGGGAACATATTGAGCAAAGCCCAGTGCTGCAGTACCACGTGGAACAATTGTTACCTTAAGCAAGGGTTCTGCATGTTCCAAGAACCAACCAGCAACAGCATGACCAGATTCATGGTAAGCAACAGTCTGCCTTTCAAGCTTACTTATAACCTACACAAGGAAAAAGATTAAGGTTTTATCTACAAAATCCACATCTCAAGGAAATGGATACACTTGTCTAAATTGACTGGGACAGATGAATGTCTATGGATGGGTAACAACCATTTCTTCGAAGGGCATAAAACATTGTACACAAAGATGACAGAAAAAGCATAAATTGTGTCATGGCATGCAAACAGGAAAGACATGGCATGTGAGAGACAAGATACCTTATTCTTCTTTTCCAAACCACCAATTACCCTATCTATGGCTGCCTCAAAATGTTCCATCATCACATGCTCACTTTCATTTCGTGCAGCAATTAGAGCCGCTTCATTGCAAACATTGGCAATATCTGCTCCAGCAAATCCAGGAGTAAGAGCAGCAAGCTGCTGAGCATAATGAGAAGGATCTTTATCAAGTTTCAGCTTTTTCAGATAGATCTGGAAAATCTGGCTGCGCCCTTTGATGTCAGGCATGTCAATTGTGATTTGCCGATCAAATCGACCTGGTCTCAACAAAGCTTTATCCAAGATATCAGGCCTATTTGTACCAGCAAGAACAACAACTCCAGATGTTGTCCCAAACCCATCCATTTCTACAAGCAACTGATTAAGAGTGCTCTCACGCTCATCATTGCCACCTGAAAAGCCTCCACGTCCTCTTGCTCGGCCAATTGCATCTATTTCATCTATGAATATAATACTTGGAGCACAACGTCTTGCCTCTTGAAACAAGCTTCTAACCCTGGATGGGCCAACCCCAACAAACATTTCCAAGAAGTCTGATCCAGACATTGACAGGAAGGGAACACTAGATTCTCCAGCAGTCGCCTTTGCAAGAAGTGTCTTCCCTGTGCCTGGAGGACCAACGAGAAGGGCACCTTTAGGAATCTTAGCTCCTAACTCTTTGTACTTCTTTGGATTCTTGAGAAAATGCACAAACTCGATAATTTCTTGCTTTGCCTCATCACAGCCAGCTACATCTTTAAAGAATACCTAGAGGACGAAATCAAATAGAACAGAGAATTAGCATGAAAGAACTTTAATAATAATGCAATGTCAAGGAGTAAGGAGTGAACTGTGTACACTTATTTGTGTGCTGTGCATCTCTAACGAAGGTGTTATGTAGATATCAACACAAAACACACACAACAGGCTTTTCATTTTTCTTCCCCCACCCAACAACACCCCCCCCCCCCCAAGTCATGCTTATTTGTTAGGGGACAGGATACACCACATATGGATCAACATGCATAGTGCTCTAAAAAATTATGATGGGATGGGAGACTAACCTTATCTTTGGCATTTTTATCCATTTTTGTAAAATGTGCATTTCCTATGTTAAATATTCCACGACTTCCCTTCCCACCAGAACCACCAATACCAAGACCACCTTGCACTCCTCGGCCCAAGAACCAGAGAGTTCCCAAAAGAAGTGCTGTTGGAACAAACCTCATCAGCTCTTGAAACCAGTTAAATTCATTGACATAAGTGACAGGAACATAATTATGTGGATCTATTCCTAGTGCTTCTTGGGCTTCCTCTAGCTTCTCTTCAAAAGATTCAACACTCCCTATGATGATATAGCAATTGTATTGGCTAACATTTCTTTTGGCAGGAGTACCATCAACAGGACCCTGAATGAAATCATCGCTGTTTTCATTTGCATTTTGTGGAGAACTCTTCACAAAAAATTTTGCAACTGATTTATTTGACACAACTATGTGATCCACCAGACCAGGCTCTAGCAGCTCGTTTCTGAATTCTTGAAAGCTGATCTGAAGAACATATCAAACAGCTATGGGATACATGATAAGACAATTTAGTATAAGACATAACCAGCAGCTTAAAAGAAATGTCCAAAATAAAATTTTTGACAAACCAACAGAGAGTGAGAATCCTTCATCTCTTAACTTCAAGACCCATCATTTCCCTCCCCATATGTGTACAAAATTACAACTTTATCACCTCTAAAGAGTAGTTGGTTTATACAGAGTCATATGGTATTCCAAAATGAAAAAACAAATGCTGAAGAGTGCTCCATGGACGCTAACCTGCTTCTGCTCATGATGATTAAAAAATATTGATGAATACAAGAAAGCCAGGAACAATGCAGGACTAACAATATGTTGAAACTGCTTCGTGACATTCTGGGAATTTCCAGCAGCACCACCTGAATCCCCTGTTAAAGTACTAAAAATGTAGCCATTATAAGGTCCTAAAGTACTTCATGTCATTATATACAACTGCAAAGGATTCTATCCGTAACTAGTAGACCAAAACAGCCAGAGCTCTATTCTAAAGGACCAACAAGAAAATGTAAAAATAATGAACCATCACTACAATCCACAGCAACACTTCACGAGTTTCTATATTCATTTCTAATACTGTTTACACAAAAACCACCTGAAACAAGCATCTTAACAGTTTTGGAATACACTCCATTAGGCAACACAATATACATCTCCAGCAACCCAAATTTTGAAGAAAAAAGAAAGGAAAAAAACAGGAAGAAGAACAGAGGAAAACATAAAAGACTTTAAAGTGAAAGGAAAAAATGGCGCACCTCTGGACTCAGATTTTTTCTCATTCGCTCTCGGAATCTCCTTTTTCTCCTTCGGATGGTAATTCTCGTAATCTAATACACGACCCATAAAAAATGGCAAGTGGATATAATCAAACTAAAATACCATTAACTGTATGCATCAATAAATAAAAGAAAATAAAATTTTGTCGCCCACTCACTTTTTCTCTTTGGAGCTTCATTGGAGCATAGCCGTCGAAATCTAGGGTTAGCAAGAAGGGAATTTGAATTTAAATTCAAATTCAACAAATACGGGTTCGACACAAGCTGCTTCCCAGCTCCAGCGGGACTTAGGTAGCCCCTTGCAAGCCCTAGTCCGACATAAACGCGTGAAATGCACGCGTTATCTACCGTTTCATTCATTAACGAAGTCCTTGCATTTCGACTTGTACAAATTATTGCGCTCTACAAAACCAGAAATCCAATTCAATGAATTTGATCCACAAGAAAACGGAGAAAAAGATGTTTGTATTCCGAGGCTTACTCTCCGGAAAGCGTCGCGAGAAGAGTGAGGCAGAGAGCGGCCAATTCTTGAGAGAAACATTATCACTCCGACGGCAAGACGAAAGAGCCCATGCACCGATCATACGATAAATTAGAACCCCCCCAGAGAGAGCGGACGAGACTCTGTTTTGGATCACGAGAATATGATCATAAGATCGCATACGACTAGTCGTGTGTGCAGAGAGAGGGAGAACGGATCCACTGCTCTATTTTTTAAACTTTTACAAGAGACCCTTGGAAGAAGAATGCACCCCCAAAAAAAAAAAAAAAGGAAAAAGGAAAAAGGAAAATTGTTCGGTTTGCTTGCTTTTATAAAATGACGGATCCACTGCTCTATTTCGATCAGTTGATGAATTAATCGTAATCTAAAACTATATTATTACATGCCCACACTTGTCATTCTGAGTCATAATTTTCCCCTATTAAAAAAAATAAAACAAAAATTGCGTTTTCGGGGTATTGAGAGATGTTTATTTCAAAATGAAAAATCTTCTATCAGACGTTACATTCTGTCGTATTTCCCCCCCCCCCCCCCCCACATCAAGTGGGGCGATGTCCCCGTTACTACGGACTGGGTCCCTGCATACTGCTCGCTTATAGCGCTGGACGGTGGGTATCGAAATCGAATACCGGCTTGACACGGGATTCTTACTTTCACTTAAAAACAATTTATATTAATTACGTAACATTTATAACATTCAAACATTTCTCTTAACATAACATCTGTGATTAATGTTCAGTAATAATATATAATCTTATATTCAATTAATAGTTTAATTTAATGACAAAATTCAAGCATATTATAAATCAAATCAACTCATTCATGTTATTTTATCAATAATAGGTTGATACGGTTAAAATTAATATGAAAAAGAAATACAATGCTGCATCAGACAATCTAGTATGTAACCGATTAAATTTTTTATATATACATATACAATTTTTTTTTTACTTTACAAATAATTGTTTGTAGATATTCAAAATATCATTAAGAACAAAATAAGAGTTATAATATTTTCTCTTATGATATCAGCTTATTTACGAAACAACAATGAAAATTATACATATATATTTGCTTTTTAACACGAACATCTGGCGCCGCCATTAAGTTGTCACCTGTGACTCATGCTAATGTCAAAGCACGAATAAGGATAATTCGGAGACCAAGATTGGGAGGAAGGTGAAGCAGGCGGAGAACGGTAAGATGAACTGGAGGAAGAATACGAGGAGGCAATGTTGGTGGGTGGATTTCGGATCATGAAAGGAACAACATCTTCGAGCAACCCTTGAGGACCCATCGTCTGGGAGCCCAGTTCTTGTCGTGGCCCTTCAAGCGCGCAAATCAAAGGAGCCGGGCTCTCACTTGCTAGAGATTCTTCGGCTACTTCCATTGCTTCTTGGGCTTCAGGAGATTTGGACTCGGCTCCAGAAATGTCCCTCCTGGGCTTCTTGAACAACGAATTGATGCGGTGCGGTTGGTCTGGTAGGAAATATGGGGAAGCGAAGTGTAGATGGAGGCCCTCGTATGTGATGACCAATGTGTCCTTGTGCTCTCTGGACCTCTCCACCTGCTTTTTGGCACTGCAGCGTGGGTTGGTGCACCTGTAGTAGCTCCTGTTTCCCATTTCAACAGTGAACATCAGCCTCTCGCTCACACCAGTTTTGTCTCGATCTCAAAAAACCAAAGTGCTAGTAAACATAAAGGTTTGGAGGCACAGCTGTCAAATGTTACGTACCCAGCATTGAATGCCATGACGTTGTCAAACTCATTTTAGACACATGGCCGTGGAGGCCCTAAGAAGTCAACGAAATTTTATATTAAATGGAAAGCACAGGCGTTCTATGTCGCCTCAAAACAGTAACCCTAGAAAAAGATTTGGAGTACGGGCCTGTCCCGTGCAATAACTTGCAATCATCTAGAAATTCACTCTATGGTTTCAGGGAAAATAAATAAATCTTATGGTCGCCCCAATTAACCTGTAAAATGTCCTCTGACGGAGATTGTTCAGTGTGCATGAATTTATAGTAGGGGACAGAACAACACAGAACCTGATCACCCGCTGAATCAAAAGAAGTGCGTGTGACTAGAAAATAAATTCTTCACTAACAATTAGCAAAATTCCCATTGCTCACTAAGCCATGGCGTCCGAGTACTTCTGAATCATTAAATTAAACCCCTCAAAAAGCTCCCCGAGAAGAAGAAGAAGAAGAAGAAAAGTCCTAGTTGCCAAACACGAGGATAAAGATCGAGGATCCTGGTACCTGGGATATGGGCTATTCTTAATGGATTTTTGGCCGTACTTCCTCCATTTATAACCGTCATCAACCATCCCATCACCGCAGCCTTTTAGTTTTAGAGTATACTTGTTGTTCTCCATCTCACTCAAGCCTCTTTCCAGCATTGCGATTCTGCATCGATAAAAAGACGTATCTTCACTAACAAGATCCAGATTTAAACTTCAAAGTTTAAACGCAACTAAGAAGGCAGTCCGGCTGGGCCGGAGTTCAGTACCTGGCTTGGGAAACTGCTGCCTGCAGAGACTGGTCTTTTTGGCTCGTAATTGCCCAAACATTTTCTATATCTTGGATTGTTGGTCCTAAGTAGGAGGTGGAAATAAGCTGGTTCATGGCCAGTTCGTCGCATGTAGGACTTATTTTGGTTTCGGTTGTTTTCTCTGGCGGATAAAACAAAGGAGATTCATCGTCAAGAAGCTCTCTGACCAGCTCATCAAACCCGGCGGCCTTTACTTCTTCCATAATGATTCGAATTTCCAAATAAAAGTTCAGTCTAGTTTTGCAGTTGATAAAAGCTATACCCAATCGATACTTCAGTGAACTAGAAAGTAAAAGTAAGTGACGAGAATTGAGTAGGAAGAAGCTTATCAAAGACAAGAGAGTGGAGTAGATGAACGGAAGGTTGTGGCTCGCGACCTTTACGTGCCCCCCTTTGACTTTTTAAAGCAAGCTTTTGTCTCTTGTATGTCTACTGCCGTATAAAATTTATCGATTCACAGTGGGTAACATTTTCGGTCAACTGTAGGCTGGTAATTACCTCAGTATTTTACATCGAATTTTGTTTATAGGTCAATTTAATTTACAGCATTCACCCATATCGTTGTCAATAGACACTTCACTACTTAAACGTGTATGGACATTATTGCGGAAAAATGGGCTGGTTGAGAAGCTGTCGTTGCTTTCATGATTTGATGCCAGCTTCCATATATGAACTGTCATTTTTACAGAATTTATCTGTTACAATTTTGCATGGCCTGAATTTTCAGTGTCGTCCTTGTCTTGTTGTCTGGATGTCTTGATGGAATAGATGATTTAAGGTGGACCGTTTCCACCTGACCCATGACCCCAAATTCAACCAAAGCAAGACTCAACCACTAAAGAACGCATAAAAGAATCTCTAACTTGCTCTCATATTAAAGATTGTGATTGCTTTATGGGAATCATTCATCCATTTTATATGCTTACTTAAGAAGAGAATAAGGATGATAATCGAGAGTGAGATAGCATGCGCACTGAAATTATTGATTTGCAAATTTCCAACATTACTGAATTTAAGACAGTCGTTTGATCATGGACATGTTGTGGACAATGTAGTTATAGAAATGGGCAACAAAAAATATTGTACCTCTTGATAAGGGCAATCCGCGCATTCTTCGATGGCTATCTTATTATTATTATTATTATTTATTTATTTTGAAACACTTCGTTTTTTTTAAACCTTGGACCCAAAAAGACGCTCCAGAGTGGTTGCTTCAAAGTGAGGGAAGGTTATGTCTGTATGCGGCTTTGACTTTTGTGAATCCTTTCAGGCCTACTACGACACTCGCGGATAAGGACAAGGTGCGGTTGACTGCCAGAGTGGGCTTAGGTTTGTTTGCTGCCCGCGGGGGGGGGGGGGGGGGGGGGGGGGGGGGGGGGGCGTCGGTTGGTAGATAGAGAAAAGGGATGCGGGAAAGTGGGCGCAGGTTCAAGAAAGAGCCAATGCTCGTGGACGTTCCCCCTAAAGTCAACCCTTTAAAACGTGGGGCCAACTGGTTCGTGATTGACTGACACTTGTGAGATGGTAAGTCCAACTCTTGTCTGCATTTCACGTGCTGAGAAGAATGGGGCGGTTCGAGCTGTGCGCTCACCCCATGGCCCAAGATCTAGATCCAGCTGAAAACGCACCCAACAATCTTATGCTGTGAGCAGTAAGCTTAACATAATATGGGTTGCATTGGCCTAATGTTTTGTAGAAAGTTTATTTTTATACTGTCTTCGTGGTCTCAACATGCAGGCTGGTATTTGAAAACTGAAAACCACTTGCCATAAATGAATCTAAGGTAATAATGATACTCAATAATACGTATGGACTTTCATTTCTTCGATGTTGTTGCTTTTTGATGGGTGCATTTGTTTCGTGTTGCCACAATTGATTCGGCGCAACCTGTAGTCTTGCGGAACAATTAACATTTTATGGATAGCAGTTGAGTGAGTTCCAGTTCACTGACTGGAACGCATTATTGATCCCCCACGTGAGTTCCAGCCCCGTCATCCTGCTAGCTGTCAAACGGACGAAATCTTCCCTTTGGAAGGAGAAAGAAAAAGAAAAAAAAAATTACGATAGATAGCTTTGAGCGAGGAAGATCTCTACAAATGTCCACCAAAAAAAAAAAAAAACCCTTGAGAACATATTAGCCATAAATAAACCCATTTAAATGCTGCTTTCTCTGCAGAGTATTCACTGACTGGATGTCGATTTCTGCGATTGGTTCATGATCGTACGGCCGATAATGAAGGTGGATGAGACATCCAAAGAGTGTGCAACTCCGAAATGTCGTATTCCAGCCGCGCACCACTGTCCACTGCCACCAAAGAAGAAATCGGCGATGGAGTGGAGACGGGGACCCGCCCAAGAACGGGTCCCTTCGACTGCCTCATCTTTATACTCTGTTTTGCACATCACCTAGACGACGAGAAGCTTGTGCGTACAAGTAATAGTATTTCTTTGTTTGCATTGTTACATTGCTTCCGTGATTTCTTTGTCCTTTACACGTTTTCCGATGTTTAATTTCACTCGCATAAAAAATGAAATCGCGGTGCTAATTATCAGGCCACTCCTCATGGGTCATAGAGAGAATTAGGTGGAGAAGCTGGGACCGCTGACTGGCCTAAGAAATTCAACAGGAGTAACCAGGAACAACCATAACAATGTTAAAAGATGGGTTTTTCCAATTTTGAACTGTTGAGCACCAGTGGTCTAGTGGTAGAATAGTACCCTGCCACGGTACAGACCCGGGTTCGATTCCCGGCTGGTGCAAAATTTTGCTTTTTCTAACAGCTATTACCAATGCCAATAAAAATACGTCAACAACATATATAACATATATCTGCTACAATCGCAGATATCAATGTTTGTACAGGAACTTCTCCGCTATAACATGAGCATGGAAAAGTATTGCTCAAATTCTTGATCGATTGTTGGCTTTCTGGCGCCTGTTTGGGTATCTGCATTCACGGTAAAAGCTGGTTGCAATGTATTCACCAAAGCAGCAAGCAATAAACCAAATGGCGAGGAGAAACTAAGTTACCTTGATTAATCACCCACCTTCCAGAGGAATAGTCATAAACATTTGGATTCATGTCGTTAGAATAAAGAATATCATCTAGTTGCTTATCTGTATAGTGTTCGATGTTTTCATATTTGAATTCAGAGTCCAAATGAACTCCAAACTCAGGGATCCGCCCCTCAGGTTCCTCAGACACATGTACTCTGATAGGGGAATGGTGAGCTTGACCCTTTCCTCCCATGGAAGTCAGCTCCTCTTTGCCAGCAGCACCTACTGCTGTTGCATTATCTGAAGAACATTGAGTACCCCTAAAATTGTTGAAGGCCCAGTCATGTGAAGAAGTTGAGGGCCAATCAGACAACCATATCTCAGAAGCCTCTGCCTCATATGCTTCAACAGATACAGATTGAGCAGAGTCAGAGTCTCCAATGAAAATGTTGCTATCTTTTCCCAATTCATGATCTGATCCATTGTCAAAAGCTTGTCTCTCAGTATATGCTTTTCTTACATGAATGAATAAACCTTCTACTTCTTGGCTTTCTTCTAAAGTTTTGGGATATTCAGCTGGCAGCTGATGATCCCACCGTTTATGTTTAGGGATAGGCAAGCCAAATTGCTCAGTCTGTAACTTTCGTTTCTTATTTGACTCAACAATGTCTTTGTTTAGTGCTCCACTAAGATGAAATCTAAAAACATTCACCAAAAAAAAGGAGCATGGCACATAAGAAGCTGCAATTTCCAACAAAGTGGGCAAAAGATAAAAAGAAGATAATGAGCTTGACAGGTCAACAATCCAACCATTATTTCTGTGCATTAACAAAAAGTGCTTAAAAATTGTAAAAGCACTTTGATCCTCTCCTTCAAATCAATGTCAGATAGAAGCTAGTCAAATCCTTGGATTAACTAGTACTAGTTGCGAATTCCATGGAATTTTGTGGAAAGCTGAAGACCCATTCAAACACACAGTAAATGCATAGATGCTTAACATTTGCCTCTTACCTATTAGAAGCTATAAAAAGAGAAAAAACATATGAGAACTGAAAATTTTCACTATTATCAACTCGACTAAGATAAATAACTAAGGTGTTGTCAAACTTTATTTTGTAGCTTCGTTTCTTTTTCACCCACTTATTGCCTTTATGCTTCGATCGTAGCTACACTTAGGAATTGTTTCTTCCATTTACTTTTGGTAGGAAAATCTAAGATCACACAAAGAGTTAAATTTAGCATCCATGTTGTAAACCTTAATCAATCTGAGCACTAAAAATCAAAGAATGCGAACACCTAAGCATGTCCAGTGAGTAAAGGCAGATAGATCGTGAACCCAGCAAGAACATCCGACTAATTCTACAAAAAGATTATATGTTTGCACACTCAGTCCATCGAAATGCTACTTAAATCCATTTTGGAATAAGACCATGTAGTGTTCATTAACAGTTAACACTAGATGCTTGTTAACGACCCACAAATGGAAGAGATAGAACAAGAGGTGCAGTTGTGTACCAAAAAATAACTTTTTTTTGGAAAATGAAAATTAGAAGACTTAGAAACCAAGAAATCAAACCTGTGAAATTCACATGGGTTTTGACTATCTCCATCCATTCCTGTCCAGGCAGAGAAAAACCGAAATCCAGAAGATGCATCCAAGATGATGAATGTGCCCCATCCACCTCCCAATGCCGGATGGTTTATATTTGCCTCCCTGCTTTCTATCCCTTTCCAGGACGAATTGTTTTCGCAGATATGGAGCGTGTAAAACACAGCATTGTTATATTGTGCCATGTGGCCAGTGAAATCTGAACGTCTGGGCGAGATGTTTATCCATTTAATGAGATGGAGCGTAGGGCGACGATCCAGACAAACCCCACTTCGTGTCCACGTGGGTTCCTCTGAGCTGGCGAAAGGATCGCTGCTTTGGTGGGACCTTTCTATCCGTTTAATTAAAACTTTTAAGAATTTTCTAGACGAACCCCTAATAAAAACCAAAATTGAAAACCAAAATTAACTCCAAAGAGTGTTTCGGAACCCCTAATAAAAACTCCCAACTTTACCCGCAAATAAGATTGGCAAAGCAACAATTTTTTGCTATCATCTGTATTTCATTTCATATTAGGCATCTAAAAAAAAATGCAAAATAAAACGCGGCCAATTTGGTTTTAATTTTCTGTTCAATATCTCCGGACCAAGAGCTTGGACAATTGTAAATCCACCGGGGTTAACCCGAAACCTTTGATCGAAGTATTTGACTCTTTTTTTTTTTTTTTCTTAACCTTTTCTTTAAAATTTCCCTTTCCCTCATCTTTTGCACGTGATAGCTCTTAAAAATCTCAGAGAACCCCAGCTTTAAGGAAGCAAGGGAATTGGCCTCACTGACAACGCAAATGGCCTTTGGCTTCGCGTGGCGGACAGGAACTCCAGCTTGTTCCTTGGCACCACCCAGCTTGGCGTCTTAACTTGATTTGACTAACAGAAATCGGGTACAAGAACTTTGGATAGCTACTCAACCAGTCTACGGCCATGCTATCCTTCGCGTTAGAAAGCAAGCAATACTCGATTTTTTCATGTTCAACAATGGAAATATGTAGATTCCAGTAACAAGTAGCTAGTTTCCGGTGAAACCAAATAATCCAATGACCAATTGCTACAGAAAAAGGGCGACAGAACCCACCAAAAAATAAAAAAGTCACGCACCATTAACTTATCTCGTGACTTTACAAAAGATCCAATTCTAGGCTACAAGGATGACCAGCCTGTCCTTCCAGACTCAACCACCTATTCTACAAGACATACGTATGGGTCAGTTCTAATTCAAATTACATATGTATACACAAGGTGTTAAGCAAACACTGTTTGTAAGCTCCATAAAATCCATATAGTCCACCTGCAGAAAACCCACAAGAGGAGAGGGGAAGACTGTTGACAAATGACAACGGCCTTTTGCAATCAATTCATCCTCCTTTCACAATCTCTAACATAGAGCTGACAGCTTTTCCTAGAAAATGTCTTTTGCGGCAAGCAGTACTCAAGGTTCCCCGTTCCTTCCTCCTCCCTCCTTTGAGAGCTAAGTTGAGTTGCGAACATAATATGGACAAGTGGCAGGATATCAACACACATCAACCTCCATAAACCCTCCAAAATCCGAGTTGCACCTCCGGTTATACCCAATTCAATGGTGCATACAACTTCATTATGGTGTAGATGCAATGGTGGAGGCATCATAGGATGTACGGAAGAGAAGACCTGAACCAACATGTCCTGATGTGGGGCATACCCAGCAGAAGACACTTGGACCCAGCACCTGATGCAACCAAACAGAGACCAATCCATCAATTAATGTGTCATGAAACTAGATCACAATACCAATGCATGCATATATGCACTTCAAGTTTGGAATTTGATGGCTGAAACATGGAGTTAACTCGTGAATAGGAGCTTAACCACTCATTCATCCCCAATCTTCAAGTGTATCCTTGCATCAAATTACCTAGCTTCAGGTTATGAATGAAAAGAATTTATACACAGCCATCTGTCATGGAAGGTAATCTAGACCAGCCAGTCTAGCCGATCCATCAAGACCTGATCCATTATGTCACATGGGAAACATATTAAAGCTTAACTTATTTTTTCCATAATGTCTCATGCCACCACTGGAGCCCATCATGTAGGCTAGTTTCTTTGCAAAGCACATGCTAACTATATACAATTCTATCCATCTCATCTAGACTCAGAGGGATTGCCACTTGCTAAAACTAGAGGATCAGATTCATTGTAAAGCCACCTCAACTGCAGAGATCTTCCACCAAGGTGCATCAGGACAAGGACCAGAGGAATGCATTTTTAACAATGATATAGCAAAAAACCAAAAAATTTGTACTGAATTATAGTAGTTTCCATTCTAAATTGGTCACTGCAAGCCCATCAAAGCAGCTCTCTTGCACCCAGTGGGATATAGGTGCAACTTTGCAGAAGCAACAATCTAAAATCCTACAGTGAAGTTTTCTCTTGTTACAAAATAGGTTATCTGGTAGTCTAAAAAGAAAGGTCAATAACATTTAAAGGCTTGACATAGTCAAGGACATAACTGAAGGCAGGGAATGGAAAACACATGGAAGAGTTACCAAAATTTCCAGTAATTGATTTTTTTACCAAGAAAATGAAGAGATGAGATCAATGTTCTCACTGTTGTCAGATTTTCATAAGCACCAATATCGTATGGATGCCTGTAGATGTGCCCTCCTTTCTCTGCAAGCCACATAGCTCTCACCCCTTCGTGGTACTAACAAATTACCAAGAAGCCCACTCAAATTTAATATCAAATTTGTCTAAAAACATTAACAGGATTAGAGAGGATTCAGAATTTAACAACCTCAATTGTTGTCTTGTTTTGCAAACTGAGGTAGATATGCCAACCCAGAAGAACACCAAGTGCCACACTCAATGGGACTAACAATAGACCAGAAATAAACTGGAAAAAGTAATTTGATAGGAAAGAAGATTAGTCTACAGAGTTACTAGCTAATGCGAAGGGAATAGATAGCAGGACATACATAAATGGTTCTGAAAGAACCATCACTTTGTTGCTCATCCTTTTGAGGCTCAACAGTTAAGCTACCAACAAGCAAGACCTGAAAATTTAGCAAATGGGAAGAAAATGGGAAAACGAAGTTATGCTATGGACTTCATAAGAAACCATATGGTGCAGTCCAATAATGTAAGAAAATGCACAAGGAACAAAGGATCCAAGCCTATGAGAAATGATTGGGAATAAGAGAAAAATAGAAAAGACGGGCAATAAATGCAGCAGGAAGAGAGAGTTCAAATCTAGTTGGACACAAATTATAACATACCAGGGAATGGATGCAAGCAATTACGGCATACACAACGAAGACGAAGAAGACCTTATAGTTTGCATGGCCCACACAATTATTTATCCAAATGCAATGGTGGTCCTTAAAATCAACAGGCAGCACTTTCACATATCAGCCAGGACACTTGAAATATGCACAATGACAACATAGATCAAGCATACCATTCGCAACACACATCGTTTGCAAACACGGCAATGGTGGGCTCGGGGAGGTTTGAAATGAGAACACTTCTGGCAGTATCTTAAGTCGCCTCCCTGAAAAAACTTTCAGAAGAATAGTCAGGCAAACTGAACCTCAGGATTCTCTGTGTAATTCAAAGTTGCCTTTTTCCAATTAAAACTACTGTTTAAGGTCACAAAAACCGATCAGATTGCTATCAAGGAGAAAAGGACAAGCTAAGGTCATTTGAATTTGATAAAAGGAGTTTCTTTAAGGAGGATGCACTCAGAACTAACTTCAACACCTACTCAATTATTAAGGAAGATGATCACAATCTTCATCTTCATGAATGGTATTAACATTACGTTATGCCTGAACAGATGGATAATGGATGTTTGGCAAAGAAGATCACATGAATCATACTAGCAAAATTTAAACATCACTCTACCAAAGATCAAATCATTAAGGTCAGTTGGCCCCATTATGCCATGTGCACTCTGCCTCAATCTAGGCACACACTTTTAGGAGTATTCATGTCACAAGAACATGAACATACAAGTATAACTCTTCCAAAACGACAAGATCACATTCAACAAGGGAAATAACGACTTTGACTTCTTTACTTCCCAAGTTAATGATTGGTTAACTTTGTCTAGCAACATTGCCTCATGTCCTTTGGTTTACTAAAAAAAGACCCACTAAGCCATAACCAAGCTGGGCTTAGTAATGGCCAACACTAAAGTGCTTGTGGAAGGTTGGAGTTCAAAACTCAACTCTAAAATTCCCACAAAATGCCGGGTTTAACAACATAACAGCATGAAGAGCATTGTGCTGTTTTGGGCAAATTGAATAAAAACTTCATCAAAGCCTTCAAGGCCAGTGAACCGTCAAAGACTCTAAAATTCAATAGCGCATTTCACAATCTACGAGATTTTTCGATTCAACCTATATGTGCCCTGTTAAATCTCAGCTAACGCATAAAAATAAACAGGAACCAACATTTCTATCGGAATCTTGAGAATGAACACTGTGACGGGTCGTTTCAAGGAATAAAATCTTTGAAATGCAACATGTATTACAAAAAAATGCCTTTTTTTTTTTTTCTCTTTGGTTTACTCTACTTTGCGATCTCGTGGACAGGATTATCGGAATCCTCGACGTCGGGCATGTAAGTAGAGGGAACCCGACCCGGATCGGTGAAGATGGCGACGGCGTAGTTGAAGACGCACATGAGAGCTACGGCGGTGAACACCAAGGTGTTCATGATTCCCGGCGACGACATGAGGCCGAACCAACGGTCGATGAAGACAAAGACCGTGGAGAAATAAATATAGCCGATGGTCAAAACGACGCCGGTCACGGGCAGAGAGAAGCTGATGCGCCGCTTCATTGTTTATTTTGCGGTTAGCTGGGGAGGAGAGAGAAGGCAAGGTCGACGCGGAGGCACCGGCGTTGAAACGACGGCGTCTCCTTTTTTTGGACCTGGTTTTTGTTTATACTCCTTTTATGCCCTTTCTTGGATGGAAATAAAAAGAGCTCAAAAGACTCAAAGAGGCGAGATGGTATGGTACCGTTGGATTGTACTTTGACTAAAATAGCCTTTAAGGTCCCAAAATTTTACAAACTGCACCCTTCTATAAATTGAGAAAAGAAATGAAATGAAATGTCAATAAAGTGATAATTGAATAAAAACGATAATAAAATAGACAATTGAATAATTTAGTTCTTTTTAACGGAAAATGATGGCTCTTGCAAATTATGACCCTATTGTTCTATGGATACTTTTCCTTTGGCTTAAGATCTATGAGATATTTGTCTTCCATCGTATAATTTAATTAAATGATATTTACACACAAAAAAATACTAAATATATGCACAAATAATAAAGTAAAAATGAAGTCAACGTGTTTATTTGTGGTTGTGTAACAAATTACTTATGTGTGTAAATATCACTTTCCTATAATTTAGTGCATATAGATTTGATAACGAGATCAAACTTAGCAAGTTATTTATTCATTTAAGAAAAAATGTATGTGTACACGCTCATATGCTATATTTTACCACTTCGTTTCATTTTTCATATGTCGTCTAATTTCAAGTATAGGTTCATGGTAACGTTAAAAACGAAAGGAAAAACGGTACATACGTTGGTATCTAGGTTTTGGTTAATCATGCGGAGGATTTGAACTGGGAAGCATAAGATCGCAGAAATAAACTCAAAAGAGACATGCAAAATAATTATGGAAAATTACGAACTCCCTTTCATTCACCAATTGGATACTAGATTAGAATGCCAAGGCTAAGAAGGCAGTGCTTTTACATTTACCCTTGCGGGCAGCAGGATTGTAAAAAACAACAGGGGGTATGACGAATTGACGTGAAAAATACAAGGTTGAGAAAAATTATTTGAAATCCAAAATTTTAACATTTGGGGAGATCGGAGGGTGGCGGTGGCAGTTTTTGAGTTGGCCGTTTTCCGTCCAAGACAATCCAGGCCATTTTCAAGCCCCAGCTGGTGTGTACTTCCAGATGGCAATGCATGAACCAAACTCCTGTTAGATTTAAACAAAGCAGAGCAAAGTCAGATTTTGAGCATGGTGACTTAAATGGTCATGTTGCTTTATGTTTCTTTTGGGTACATCAGAAAGGGACATGTTTGTTTTATGTTGTAACATGCAAAAGCTAGACTTGAAGAACCATAGAATTCCCTTCCAGTTCCACTCTTTTCCCCTTTCAGTCAATAATTGCTGTTAGAGCTAACATTTTTAACCTTCTTGAACTAATATTTTGTGAATTATAAGCTTTCTTAAGAACTCCATGTCGCAATGCAAGTATGGTCATGGTCTTTGTACCAAACAATAAGTAAGTGGTTATTTGATTGCAACTTTGCATCTAATCTGGAATTCATTCTTACTGCTGTACTGACTGATATGTTATTCCTAGGTTCCTAATCCAAGTAACAACCAATGAAATTTCACCCTTCTCATCATCACCGTCATCATGCTATTTTGCGCAAATCATCCAACTCAATGCCAATAACTATCGGCTATTCCAGGTTTGACATCACCAGTAAATAAGATGTTCTCCTTCTATATTCTGCGTAATTTATTAAGACAGTAAAATTTAACTAAAACCGCACCTGGATTGTCTGCAATGAATCGTATAGCGACCCACCCACCAGATGGCACGCCAACAGTGTTCCTCTCGGCAGGGTCAACTAGGTTGAACTTGGCAGGGTCCTTGTTCGGGTCAAAGTTGCCAAAGCCCTGGCCCACAATGAAGAAATTGAAGCCATGGAGGTGAAGAGGATGGCTCTCTGCACCAATAATACTCGTGTCCTGCATCACCAACTCCACACTTGTATTAAAGGGTAGCACCACCACCTTGGTGCCACTGGTTGCCATAATATTGTTGGGTGGTGTTCCTGTGTAATTGAATTTGAAAGGTGGATTGGCAGGGAAATCAGCTGTGTACACACCCTTCGATTGATTGAAAAAGTGGGCTTGGAGGAGTGCTGTGTTTGGTTGCACAAATGACACGTTGTTGACAGAAGCTGTCAACCTAGTACCGTTGGGTCCCTGGCAGGTTTGGTTTTGTGGGCAAGGGAGCAAACCTAAGCCTACCGTGAAAAAGAAGCGCCTATCAATTTTCTTGTTAATATTAGCGGGAAATTCTGCAGTTGCCAAGCTACGGATTTTCTTGGCGAATTTCGCGGCAAATGTAGTATCATTAAATACAGGAAGTGACGGTTTAAGAAGAGCAAGTTTCTGATTCTTGTTCCCGGAGCTTGAGACCAAAGGATTCTCGTACTCAAGTATTCCAGCCGTAGTAGTATTATCAAAAGTGGCTGGGCCGGTTGCATAAGGTCTGGCAGCCATTAGAAATGTGGCATTTGGGGCCTTTGATTTGGTCCTGAGCAGGACATTAGTGGTCTGTCCTGGGGTGATGATTACTGTGTGCGTTTTAAAGGGCTTCACGTAGACGGCGTCAGTTTCAACCACAGTGACAGTGTGGTTTGCAATGCTGAAGAAAAGCTCGTCGTTAAGTGCAGCATTGACTAATCTAAGAAGATAGGTTTTTCCTGGCTGAACCTTCAGCTTATATGTATCTGCATTTATCGAAAATCAGTTGTGTCTTCAGTTCAAATTGGAAGTGTCCTTGTTATAGTATACATTGAAGGACTGCTGATGATTAGTTGCAGTACCTTTGGCTGAACAGTTGTACAATGGTCCAGGAAGGCCATTAATGGTATAGGCATCAGAGATATTTGGTGCTCCTCCTGTTTGCAAAGCTTGGCTGATCAATTTCTCTGTCTGCTTTCCACCATTCCCCTGCAATTTCAGGCAAAACAAAAAAAAAAAAACCGCATCATTAGTTGCCTCTCTCATTTTTCTTTCTTTTTTTTTTTCCTGCATTTCCCCTTCATTTAGTTATCTGTTAATTATGAATTACCAAAAATAATGGGGACATCTTTGTGAGGCTGGGGAAATGGGTAAGGAACATTTTTCTTGGGGAGGATGATGATGGATCCATAAAGCGTCACCCGAAGCCACGAGATGTGAGCATGCCAGAACAATGTTCCTCTTTGGCCAGTAATTGTGAAGTTGTATACGTAGGATTGCCCTGTTTGAATTGGACACTGTGCGATGTAGGCAGGTCCATCTGCCCATCCGCTCCTTAGTTGCCTGACTCCGTGCCTAATCTCCATTTTCATATCAACATCATCAAACTTCAATTCTCCAAAAAAAAAAAAAAAAAAAAAAAAAAGAAAAAAGCAATAAAAATAAAAATAAAGGGCATAAATGGAATGGTAATGCTCTCGTACCAATGAATAGTGACATTATACTGAACATGATTAACTACTTTAATTAAGAGCCGATCGCCTTCTCTTGCTATGACCCGCGGCCCAGGGATCTTCCCATTGACAGTCACAATGCTTTTCGCTTGGCATAATCTTGTCACATTTTGCATCCTTACCTGTGACAGGGGAAAAAATAAAGAACAACCACTTAGCTTGATATGTACTTGGAGTGTACAAGTGCAAGTTGTAAAGAGAGCAAAATAATGTGCAAGAATAAAATGTATACATCGAATTTGTAATGCCTGGTAACGCCAGCGTGCTTTGCTACTGCAAAGTCAAGGGAAATCCAAAATGCACAGAGCAAGGTGACCATCGCCCTCAAAAATGCTGTTGCTGAACTCATTGTTGATTTTGATGGAAAAAGAAATTGTGGAACGAGAGAGAAGCTCAGCTAGGAATATGACGCAGTCGATTGGATTCAGGGAAAAAGAGCCCGAGATGACATTTATATAGTGGGAAAAACGGAAGCGTGGGGTTTGTTAATTAGGTGACTCGGATTGAGATTTACTTGCAGATGGCCAATTCCTTCTTCAACAAATTGATTGAATTTTTGGGCCTGCTGGATGGCAGCTGGTGATGCTTAACTTTAGAGTGATGTCCAAGCGAGACACTAGCTTAGCATTCTTAACGGTTTCTTTGACTTTTCCCAAAATACCACTTACCCTTCATTTTTTCCATGAGCATAATTGGCAAATTGGGTCAACTTGGCAAGATGAAGTGCGTTAATTGTTGCGTTCTAGCCTTGTCATTGTTCAGTAATAATCAAAGCCACCATGCATGGTCGGCTAGAGCTTTTTAACCATGGAGGAGATGACGGGGCAGTTCATTTGTATCGAAAGTTCCTTTCAGTACTATTCATGTAACAAAAGGTGTTCATCTATAGATGTGTGTATTGACAATGGCATCCATGTAACGTTGTCAACATGTTCAGATTGATACTTAAAAATTTTCAAATATCCTTTTTTTTTTTGGTTGGTTGGTTGCATTGAAATCAGAAATTACAATTCGTGAAAATTTGAGAGAATTAAAGTTCGAATCGGGGATCTCCTTCTTAAAATGTCATTCTTCTGTTCGATAAAAGGTAAATCTGATTGGGTCTACTTTTCAAGTACCAATCCATGATTCGTATGCATTTCCCGTATCTTCAGCCGAAATAAATTGGGTGACCAATTAACAGGGGTTATGTCGTACGGCTGCTTGGTTGAGGGTAGCCTTCAACATCTACCTTCGATACTTGCTAATAAAGGCAAACGAAGGGAGGTGCCTCCACAAAGTTTCGTTAGCTGCCGGTTGTTTCGTCATGAAAATTCCTAACGGCTCTTGATGGTTACATTTGTGGCTCCTCTCCACTAGTTTCTCGTTGTAGTTAGGCCAACCGGATTGGCTCCTCCTATGTCCGTTGTTTTTCATTTTTTTTTCTATAAAATATCCTAATTACTCTTTCTCTTTGACTGTGTGTTTTTCTTTTTTTTTTTTTTTTTTTGGGCCAACTTTAGTATAATAATAAATTTACTTCATTGAAAGTGGTTTAAATCGTAAAAAAAAAAAAAGTTTTTATAAAACATAAAAAAAGAACGCATGATTCATTAAATTCAAGTGGAAGCTTTATTTACTAGATTTTTTTTTGTTTTGTTTTTTTGTTTTTTTTTTTGGGAATCACTTGTTTCTTAATGTCCTATATAGCCTTTGACTAAACCTCCCCCCTTAGGGCGTTGTAATTGCCCACCATAAAAGGCGTGCAGCCTAAACTCCATTTCAAAGATCTAGATGTTATTTATTTATTTATTTATTTTTAAAAAGAACTTTTAAGAGAAGTATGATCATTTTGTCTGTTCCTTAATGGCACGGGCAGTTTGGCATGACCAAAAAGAAAAAAAAAAAAGGAGAAACATGAGAAAAGAAATTTATGAATGGGCCGAGGCTCCATATTCAAAATAAGACTTGCCATTGGATTATCCTTACAGCCTAAACTGCAGCCCAGTATCAAATCTTGGGTTACCCAACTCACCAATCCGATGCGTTCGGTGACAATCTATTCATGGGTCAGGGGCATGGTTGACTGAATTTTCATTTTGGGGGCCACAACATTTATGTATCTCTTATGAATGGGCGCATCGTGGTTTGTTAAGTGTTAGTGTTTCCACGTCCGAAGAATCATACTCCGAGCAAAGCCCCTGACAAACCCGTTCATTTCTGATGTCTTTCAAAGCCTTGGCTGGTGGAGGCATGCGTCGTCAGGGGACGACAGGAAATGTGAGTTACAACACATCAGTGAAATTTCCATTAACGTAAAATCTGATCTGATCATTGACTCGATTGAGAAATTAAGCGTTACATTACTGATTTAATTAGAGGGTCACTGTTTCAATTAGATTTAATATTTTATTATTAAATATGTTTATAGTTAATAAATTTTCTGGTATATGAATTACTATGAAAATAAATATGAAAATTACAATTTAATATAACTTAATTTGGATACAATATTATATTCACATCCATTAATATGATCTTAATTCTTAAAATTATACCAATAAATACTCCTTCACGATTGGTCTTAAGGTTAGCCGACTCCTTCCTTGACTGGCATTAAAAGGGACCCACAGAATGGACGCCGGACCCCAAGTCCCCATAGCGTGGCCGTCGAACTACGTGATAATCTACTACTCACACAAGCATATTATTAATGCAAATCAGTAATCTCGATATATTTCCCCTCAAAAGTCTCTTCCCGGGCTACTGGCGCACACCAAATCTCTGACCAGCCAAATCACACCGCACGTCAGCCAAGCCAATCCTTGATCTTCTCAGATCAAATTCCATCCACACGTTCTCTTGATGGTGATGACCAATCACGTACGCTTCCACGCCCAACAAATCCGAGTTTGCAAATGACAAGCAGTGCACCGAATCATTTCCCCTTGTTTCACCGGGAACCCGGTACAACACCCGGTCACCGTATACAGTCATCACTGCTCCCTGGAACACTAAACTCACGGTTGGCAATCGGGGCAAGACCCGTTGACTCAGTGGGACCTGGTAACACAGGTCCATAGCTCCTTGGAATACAAAATTAGGATCATCTAAAACCCTTAAAACCCCAGAGGTTTGGTTCAAAAACTCGGTTTTGAGGGCAGAATAAGCCGGTCCAAGCAGGAATGTGAACTGGGTACCCGAGTCAACCATGGTTTGACCAGCCCCAGTGTGATCCGGTTCGAAAACCGATTTCGGTATCGGAAGTAGCTTATTCGACACTTTGATACCCTCAAGCCGAACCGTATAGGCAACTCTATCAAAGTAAGGTAATGGGGTTGAAATTTGGATTAAGGGGGTGTAGTTTAGTGGCGGCATCCGCGTGAAATTGGATTCGCCCAGAAGAAGAACACCCGAAACATCGCTACCCGAAATGCAGTAAGAAAATTTCGGGAAATCCATTTGAGAGACCAAAGAGAGGGCTCCGCGGTTCATCCCCATTAACCCGGTGATCTTCGAGTCTTCTTTCGAATTAGAATTAAAAACAGAATCCATACACCCAAACACTAGACCCGAAATATCGGAGCTCCCGATATGGAACGTATCGAAAGCGAGATTTCCCTCCGAGGAAGAAGTGTCGGCATAGGCGAGAGTGGCGTGGCAGAGGTTGTTGGAGTCGCAAGAAGCGGGTATGGTGAGGTCCCTGGTGCGGGTCGTGCAGGTAGGTGAAGAACAGGGGATGGGTCTATAGGATGTGGATCGGTTCGGGTCGAATGTGGTTGGAGAGACCAGCGTTTTGTTGCAGTGAACCCAAGAAAGCTCGCTTCCAGTGTCAATTACCATGGACACATCCTGTGGGGGGCTGCCGACGGTGAGAGACACCGTAAGGCTCACATTGTGGTGGAATGGAAGCTTGCTTGGGGATCTGGGAACCCACCCGCCAGGGAGAACCTGGGTTTTGAGTGGCAAAATGAGCGATTCTGGGGAAATGAGGCAGTGTCCAGAGTCCAAAACTAGGAGAATCATAACAGTAATGCAAAATAAAATGAAAGACAGAGATTTGAGACATGGGTGGTACTTGAAACTGCAGAGAACGTAGGTTCCATTGCTCCTCATGATGATTAACTTGTTAGTGAAGGAAAGGGAAGGAATTGGGTTTGAAGAATTCAATGCAAGAAGGATCGGAGAAATCTTTGTTTTCTTGGACGAAATGAAGTGAGTGCGTTGTTTTAAGTAATAATATGGTGACCTGTGTTATGGGTTTCGGGGACAGAGTCAGGAATTCAAGTGACTAACTGTAGTGAGATCATTGAAGTTATATATAAATATATATTTTCTCTTTTTCCGGAAGAGGAGGGGGCCGCGTGGATCCAGAGACCGAAAACTGGGAAGAAAGCGAAGTGGCTGTGTCGGCCTTTTAATGTTAACCACCTGACCGGACAACGAACCTCATCTTACTTTATCTTCCACTGACATTAAGCGAGTCTAGGGTCAGATTAGATCATGCATTAGTTTTAAGATATTAAGAATAGTTTCAAAAAGTATCCCGTTTAATTTTGGGCTGTGCATCTGGTGTATGGGTTGGTCGGGCTTTAAGCTTTAATCTCATTTGGAAGCATAGTGTTCCGTTAATGACATGGAAACTTGTTTGAGGCAGCCTTAATGCATCGTAAGAGAAGCAATTCGATGACTCGACCCGATACCCGATGTGATGCACACCTGTTGTGCTTGATTGGTAACGAAAGAAAAATATCTTCGCCCCTTTTATGCAATCCATTGTGCTCATAACCATGGGAATTAATGTCCAGAAAGGCATCCAGTGTACGGGGGCTTTCACGTTGTGGGGGGATATTCACGTGATTTGCACCAGAATGTTAGAACCATTCTTCCAGTGGCATCAATTGGATTCGGGTGGCCGCACATGCAGTGCTGAATTGTCAGAAGGCACAAGATCGTGGCTGGATCCATTAGTTAAAAACACATCCCATTCGGAGTTTGGATACACGACACAAGAGGTTTGATTAAAGTTGTCGTATTGCAAAGCATATGGCCCTAGGCTTTCATGGCTTGTCGTCATGCAACGTGCATGATGAAGAGGAAGAACGTCCAGCTAAATTAATCAGAAAAAAGAACTGCCTTTCAAGCAGCTGCTAAGCGGGTAAATGTAGATTTTAAGGCAACCTACTTGAAATTCTCGTTTCTTGAAATGTCTTTGTAGTTTTCAATGCCGAGATCGATTCAGTTTCTCACGCATTATTGGATATAATGATATTGACGGTGAAGGTTACGGTTGTAGGATTTGTTGAGCCCATTTCACTAATCTTGCATTTGTTGATAATATCATCTCACACGTGTTTGATATAATATTGTTAAACACGTGTTTGATATAATATTATTAATACTGTTGAGATGTAACGAAGTTGTTGAAAGGTACGGGTGGTAATAGGTAAACCATGACGTTAAGAAGTTAACATTGATATTTATTCTAAATTTTAAAGATTAAATTAATTATAAATTTTAAAAAGTCAATAACCATTAATCCTATATTTTAGTAATTAAATCTAATCATTAATTATATGGTAACATATAAAAATTAACAATAATTCTTAATAATCATATAACTATAATTTTAAAATTTTATAAATAACTTTAAATATGTTAAAAAAATAAAAAATAAAGGTATCGTAGAAAATTAAGTGAAAGATAAAAGCAACCGATTAAATGAGAGAAAGAAAGAAGACAAAGCAACTAACAGAGTGAGAAGTAGTAAGACAATTAGTCAAGAAAAGTATAACAGTCACTAAGGAAGAGTAAGGTATAGACACTAAGAAAGGAAGAAAGAGAGTAAGGTAGCTGGCCAACCACACTAACAAACCTTTACTAAAATAACCACCGCATCAGTAAGACTTTACAAAGTTGATAACAATAACTGATCACCGTACTAGCACATCTAGAGGCTTTCCAACAACAGCACGTCTTTACATGTCTAAAAGACTTACCAATAGTAGTAGATGTCCTTACAGGTCTATAAGGATATAGTAGTAATAACATGTTCAAAAGGCTTTCTAGTAACAGCAGCACGTTAGTAGACTTTCCAACAGCAGTAGCACAAGTAGCATGTGAGTTCAATAGGAGGTAGAGCAATAGCACAAGAGTTTTACACCAACAACCAACATGTAACAGTAGGTGGTGCACCTACAGTGCACTTCAATAACAGGAACAACGCATGCAAATAGCAATAACATGTGTGGATAGAAGCAGCAATGCACGGACAGCAACATATGCAATAAGCAATCACAGTGTGTGTGCGGATAGCAGAAACAGCACTTGCGGAGTGTATGTAGACAATAACAATAACAACGCAAGTGGACAGCAGCAATAGTATGTATGGACAGTGGCAATACGCGTGGACAACATTAGTAGTGCCTACAGATAGCAGCAACAACATATGCAGATAGCATTAGTAATGTGCACAGGCAGTAGCAGAACCACGTGCGGATAACAGGAGCAGTGCACACAAATAACATGTGCGAACAGTATTAGCATCGCATGCAGCAACACTAGTAGAAATTGAGATAACACTAGCAGCAAAGTAAGGAAAATATTCATATTCTACTCTATTAGTCTGTACATGTTGACTGATCATTTTTTAAAAAAGATTTTACCATAAATTTTTGATAAATTTGTTGAAAATAAGGTGACATACATTTAGAGTGATATGGATATCAACTTTTTGATTTGAAAATTATTATAAATAATTAAGGAGTAATCTTTACACAAGTGGTTAAGAAATAATCATTCTATAACATTATTGTATTCATTGATAATAAAACTGAATTGTATGATTTAAGAAAAATCTTATCATATCGTATATATAACTTACACATTATGGGTAAACCACATAAAAATTATTATATATACTTACATATTAATTTATATTTATACGATTAAACTCATATAAAAAATAAAAATAAAAAATTATATCATCGATTCTAATAAATTGTTAAATTAAATTTAAATTAATTTATAAAATAAGAATATCTCGCATCTATTCACCACGAGACTTAAAACGGTACTCACCATAACGTGAACGTCCTATGGCATCAAGCAAAGAACCTGGTAGATATATGGAGACAAGGCCATTTTCTCGTTGACAACTGCTTTAAGGCCATATTTTTCTTACGGAAGCCTGCAGCTCGAAGCTGTTGTGCCCTTTCCACTTGCATTTATTCGTGCAAATGAATCATCTCCAGAATTTGTGCGTTTGGCAATATGAACAGTCTACTGGCCAAGGAATCACCCTTATTGCTTGGTCAGATGATCCTTACATTTAATCTTTGGAATGTTTTGCTTCAACCATGGGTTGGGTGCTGAAACTGCACATATTAGGTGCTCCACATATACGTGTTAAGTTTCCCTTTAACTAAACAATACAAAGAGACTGGAAAATGAAAGCCAGCGCTTTCTACTGAAGGAACCAATGACTCAAATCATTTTCAGTCAAAGTTAAACAACGACGAGATACCACAAAGACTCAATCACCATGCCACACTGGTTTATCACAGTATGTAATGATGTACTTCCTGTCATGATCCATTCCGGTAATATACAGCTGATAAATCCTTCCAAGTGCTTCCATTAATGCTATTTCTGGTGTATTTCCTATTCAATGCTCGGAATTCACGGAGTTCCAATGGTTATCTGCTTCAGATGGGATTTTGCACCAGATTCATTAGACATTTTTAGCAAGAATAGCATATTATACAGCCATAATCTCCCTTTGCCTATCCATCAGGTTAATTGTTCGGCTATCCTTGTAATTGCCGAATAAGTGCCAATGCAGGCACAGAGCATTCCCACACTAATGATCGACAGGCAAGCTGCAATCTGAGGGAAACAAGAAAAAATATATCTTGCTGAATGGTTAAGCATTAGCCTTATATTTGATGCAGTCTGGAAGTGATAATGTGAACACAGCAGAAAAAACTCTACCTGCAACTTGTTTAATCGTCCCCGGAGAATGCTGAGATAAAAAGCACATGGCAAGATGAAAGCCTGACACAGAATAATGGGCAGACATATTTGATTAAGTGCTTCCAGCTCCCAAGAATTAAAGTTGAGGGTTTCCAATCAGAAGACAACTTACAACAAGCATTGCTAGTAGAGATCCACTTAAAGCCATCAAAAAATCTGCATTCCAATTTACAAAGATGACAATTAACAGAAAAGTTGTTTCTCTTTTTGAGTTCATTATTGCCTAAGCTGGCCTCTTTGGTGCATTAAGCCTGTTAAAACTTAAGACAAATGATGGAAGGAGGTTCTGGTCTTACCAAAGAATGGAATTGACAGTGCAACAACTAAATTTGAAATTACTAAAATTGTTCTTATGGCCAGAGATACACTGAATGTTTGAGGCCGAGCTGATACTTGTTCCTCTAAACTCAATGCAACAGGTGTTATTGTCAGGGCATACTTTGCCATTGGGGTCACAACCTGCGAAAAATATAGACAGAATATTTGCAAGCTATTATAATGCCTGAAAATTTTACACGTACATCTAACAGTTTTATCTTGGACTAACACTGAACATCAGCATAATTAAAATAATAGACATGAGAATGAAACAGTTCTATTGTGGTACCGTTGTCCAGACGGCAATCTTTGAAGCCACAAATTCTTCGGGCATGTTAAAGTAAACTGAGATTTGATTGAGTCACCAAAGATCAGAAAGCCACAAATAGCTGCCCCAGCATTTATAAACCAAAAAACAATGAAGCTGCAGCATCAGAAGCATACATTAAAAAAGTGATCAATTCTTCTTTTACTAGTTGTCTAACAGAAAAATTTTTGTTTTTATATAGGAAATCAATGGACGAACTGTAGTAATTATCTTTCTTAGCATTCCAGATACATGCCCATAAGCAAACAAGAATAGTTGCAGCATGAATTTGAGGGGAGTTCCTGAACTAATTGAAAGAGATTTCATTCACCTGATAATTAGAACTGATGTAAACCTTGATGGTTCTTCCATGGAAGAGTGAATGTTTGGAAAAAGTGCATGGCCAGCGAAACCAAAACCAAAAATACCAACTGCCACAGGCAAGTTTGTAAGATCTATAGCTGTTCCATTTGGATGAAATCCAACTTTGTCCACTACCCCTATCCATAGCAAGCAAAGAGTGAGCAGCATGGATGCACCTAATCCTCCAACTGAATGCCAAGTTTCCCAAGGTCAGCAGATAAGGCTTGATTGAGAATTTGTTTTTATTCTTGAAAAAGAAGGGTAAAATGGAAGCTAAAGATGTGACAAAGGAGATGAAGACATGAACCTGAAAGATATGACAGCAAACTAAGATCTTGAAGCCAAACAGTTGGAAGAACAACAAGAGTAGCTGTGATGGTAAAATTTGATGAGAATCAAGATGCAATCCTGCAAAATTCATGTTTATGTTTGGGAAAGACTTTGACAAGTTATCACCCATTAATATTATGAACTCCACAGAAGCAGCCTACACAAAAAGCTATACTTTTAGTTCATAATATTAAGAGAAGAACCGAATATACAGATAAATCTGGTCAATTGTCTAGATAGAGATTGATCCACTCACATATAGTTTGAGATATAACACTATCTGCATTTGATCAAAACACAACTATCAGTTCTTTTACTAAACAGCATGGATGTCTTCATGTAATGAAGCAAATCCAACAACTAGATGCATAAAATTATTAACCGAGTGTTATATATGCTTGCAGAAGGGGATGTTGGTCAGTATTAAATTCCCCCACAAAGCATTGAACTTACAGATATTGCTATGCGACCTATCCTGCCAAAAGCAGCCTGACCAATATCAGGGTAGGTTTGGATCCTGGGAGAGGTATCTAAACATTTCTTCAGTAGTATTCCCGTATAGCAACAGATGACTCCAAAGAGTGAAAATATTAGGAGGCCCAACCACCCTCCTTTGACTGAATAAGGAGTCGCCAGTAGTGTTATGCCACACAGAACATTTATTCCTTCACAGAAACATAAAGAAAGAAATCAGCTTCTAGGAAGGAAAGGAAGCTGCAATCAAGCATCTGGTGGAAAAAGTTAGACTAGGAAGTATACAGTGGCAGAGTTACAAAACCCAACAGGAGAATGGAGTCCATACCATTGATGACTGCTTGAGCAAAAGAACTTTTATTGCCTGGTGTTGGTAATTCATTGATGAATAACTTTGACGTAGATGATGCAGATAACTTCACTGGCTTTATTGAGATAGGGAATTCTTCTTTGTCAGAACTTTCGTCTGCAAGAAGGGGTTTACTCAGAGCAGAAGCAGACTCAGAATTCTGATGCCTCTTGTAGATAGAGGTTAAGGAACTAGCTATTCCCATCACACTATTCCCTCTCAAAATGGAAGTAGGGGTCACACTGAGCATGTCCGTCGATAACCTGTACATATTGTTGAAGATGATGCAAGGAATTTTGGAACTTTTTTTTTTTTCATTATTGTTTGGTTTTTATGTTGCCTACTCATCTGCACATTTCAAGTACTTTGCTCATCTAGGTGTTTTGAGGCATAGTGGATCCACAGAATGCCTTAAGCTTTCCTGGAGGTAAAAAGTACATTGAAAAAATATACGAATATCCGCTCCCAATAGAGGAGCGGAACAATGCAGACTCTGAGTGTATCATTCTCGTCAAGGTATGCACAAGTTGCTGCATACCAATTCTAGATCCATTGATGGGTACTTAATAAAGCACATTGCCAATAACCCATTAGTGCTGCAAGTGATTTCAGAGGGTATGCAAAATCTTACGATTTACAGAAAAGAAAGAGAAAAATATTGACATTTACAAGATACCTGTAACTCTGGGGCCATATTGTAGGCTCAGCATTGTTACTGACATTGGACAGGCTCCGCGAAGGAATGTTGCTATCCTCGGTTCCCGTTTCTGATTCATCTTCATAGATTGTTTCTGCCTGGTTTTCCTCGTCGTCTGTCTGGAACTCATCGTCACGATCATGTCCTAGATCTTCGTCTACCTTCATTTCCTTTTCCAACTAATAATCAAACAGAACAATGAAATTGTACAATGACAACTTTCCTTCTCCTTTCCTTTGCTAATTAATGGTAGGCAATTCTGGTATGAAGAAAAAGGGTGGTAAGCCTGGTCCGACAAAAAGTCGTAGGGAATTGCAAAACGGTGGAACTGGTAGTTTCTGTCAACTTGCGATCCCCCAAGACACAAAGCCGTAACGTTCTTGTCTAATATCATTACAGGTGTCAGTGTCATTAGCTCTTCCCATTTATAAGGACATGTTTGAATTGACTACAGACTATTTATAGCAAACCATGCAACCTAAATCGTGGAAGATACAATGTAAAGGATTTCTTTGAGTTCATCCTTGTACTCATTTATCTATATATAGCTCCCTACAACTCGTTTATTTTTTTTGAAGGAAATTTCTGTCGGTATTTCTGGTCTAATTTTTGGTTTTGTGGCTCTGGCTCCTTGTTCTCCTCTTCTCAGGACATCTGCTGTCCTTTGCAACGTTTCCATCAATGTCACTATGCAAACCAATCAGAGAGGTTAATGAACTTATCAGGGTCCATTAATGAAACAATTCTCGTTATTTTCAAAGAGAAGGCAGTCTTCTCCCAGAACAGCAACCATGCAAAACCTCTCCTCACATCTTTTTTAGAGGAGTGAGTTTGCTCGCTTCATGGCATACATGATTTATTGATAAAACGATAGCGTCATACTTAAACAAGGAGGCAGGGTGTGCATAATAACTTGAAATGCTGAGCAACAGGAACACAACAACAGTTACATAAATTTTGATGCGACAGTTTGAGGAAGAGAGGTGTAACATAAAATTTTATGCAACAGTAGTGAGGAGAGAATTATTATGACATGAGAAAAGCTGCTGAAAATTACAGAACGACTGAGTTTTATTTGTCAATTTGGTTGAGCTTGCCAAGCCCATTGCAACGAGGACAGACAATCTGTGCCTGATCCTTGCGTGCAGCATTAGCCCTTAATGTTGCTGCCGACTGCCGAATGAAACCAGCTCCATCGCATTCAGGGCACCTGCATGCGTATAGCAAACACTTCTTCGAATCAAATAAGGAAATATGATGGATAAAAGTTAGTAATTGGGTAAAAAAACAATAAAGCTAGAGAAAGCCCATAGCCATTCAAGTTTAGCCATGAAAATCTGATTCCAACACAAGCTCAGCTAAAACCTATTTCAATTTATATCAACTAACAACAGAATGTGAAAAACCCGGTAAACTTTTTTTTTTTTTTCTAAAAAGAGGAGTAATTACAGGTCCTTGCGGGAAAAAAGGATGGGGAATGCAGTTCCAAGCAGAGCCACAGCAGCTGCGCCGGCTAGTAAGTAGGTGGTGCTATCAGCTGATACATCCCCAACTGCAGCAACAACTGTCAATGACCTCTTGTTCTTGTTCTTCTGGTTCTTGTTCCAGGACAAAACTCTTGGACCTGCAGCTTCCGGTAGAACACAAGAGCCAGGACCTATAATTGCCAATCTCTTAGTTGGGTTCAAAGAGTTCTGAGGAGCAGCTAACGTTGCCATCTTGTTAAACGCCGATAATTGTTTTATTCTTCGCCGTAGTTGAAAAATGTGTGTGGAATTGGCTACGGAATTTTCTGTCCGACACGACTTGGGATTTATGGACGTGGAACTGGCAGGGTGCCTTCGTGTCGGTACCTAGCCCGTGTTTGTGGATTTGATTGCTACTGCTTGGATAAAGCCACGTCACCGCTCAAGATTCTTGAGGTATATGGATAACAGTGGTCCCCAGGAACCTCACAGAGCTAAGCCACTGGAGGCCCAAGTTCTTCCTTTGGATTTCTATTTTCTTCCCACTTCGGTCTTCCACTCGAATCAGAACTCAAAACGTCTCAAGATGGAGAGAATGGGAAAAACGATGGAGAAAAAGGAAAGAAAGAATGAAAGAAAATTCTTTCCTGAGATTGCTCAATCATGGTACTTCCACCAGCGTTTATATCGGATAAGATGCAGTCGCAGCAAAAATTTTCGCACGAGGTTAGAGAAGCTTCATTTTACTCGTAAAAGGAAAATATATATTTTTTCGACTTTCAAGCAATACAACCTATCAGAAGAATCATTCAAAACAAGCGATGAAATTGCGCAAAATATCTTAACCGCAAGTTTATGGTTACATTTTCTCTGAGCGGTCTTGCCAACCCTCCGTATGCTATTTCATCTTTCCAACAAGTCACAAGAACACAGGAAAGCCAGAACACGTTTGCCTTGCTAAACTCCAAGGCCTCTCCATGGGTCTTGCTGATATTACCAATGTCCCTGAAAAAAAAAATTGGAAACTTTACGTGAACTGTGGCAGGAATGCTTGATTTACTGTCAATGATCTTTATTTCCATCCTCGCACGACCAAGACCATCAACTTTAAGGTGGATCCAGCATGCCTCCTGTTACCCCATTAGACAGAAAGCTCTGCTGCTAAGCAAAAACAGAAAGACCATTTATCCGCAAACTCTACAGGTTTTATTAGGATACCTTGTCGAAGGGAAAAAGAACATATGATCCGCGCACCCTGGCAAAAGGACAAAACATTTGCTGCTTCTACTTTCTGGGGTTCATTGACTATTTTTGCTGCGGCGTAAACTACGGAGTGAACTTTGGCCAGAAAAATGATCTGAAGCCTGAATTAGAGTCTACAGGAGGCTGCTTGCCAAAATGCTCAGAAAGCTTAGTGCAGACAGGTTTCTAGTAGATAATTTTGTGGATAGACACAAACAAATGACGCCCCAGGGATAAGAATGCAACAGAGGAAAAGTAAATAACCCAGCCAATTTCACTAGTTTAGAATTAATCCACAGTCAAGCTTACCTATAACAGCACATGAACAATAAACATGCCTTATTAGTATCTGATTCACTGTGCTGTCCTTTCAATTTGAATCACAATTTTCACAACATGTGCATTCTGAAAATCCAAGGGAAAGATCATACATTACTTGAACTGCATTATTGAGAATCGCAGAGGTGACAAAGTTTATCTTCACGACTGTGCCAACAAACCTGGTTTTTTCCATAGTACCAAAGTAGCATCGCGGTCTCTTTCCCAACCATAAATTTCAGATCTAATATCAAATATTGGGTGAAGTGTGTAATTCAGAGAACCAATGAATGTAGGAGCGACCAAATCCCTAGAACGCAAACCCCTAGCTAGTGAGAGATTGGCAGTTCTAGTTCAATATGTACAACAACAAATAAACATCACTCACACCAAATGGACGAATGCCATATAACAGAGGACTAAGGAATAAAAGGAGATACTATAACCAACAAATTAGAAAGAAAATATAGATTTAACATTGCAACAGATGACATTAGCAAAACTCTTTCAAGCCAAAAAAAAAAAAATCAAGAGGCACAGCTGCAGAAAGAGGTTTGTACCTCAGGGAAAATGCACAGTTTTCTTCCTTCCTTGACATTTTACTCTAAGTTCCTCACATGAGACAACCAATCTCCTAACAGTTCAAAATCTCTCCCTTCTAGACGAAAGCAATTTCTCATATCTTACTCAACTGTTGCTATATACAGTAAAGTGAACCCCACAATACAAAGGTCCCCCTTCATGATTCGAAGAATGTAACAGTTGGTGATATATCAGATAATCAACCTAATTGACGTTCCAAGACAGTTCATTAACTATCATCAACAACTCGAGTCTCGCTGACACGCCTCCTCGAGGACCTGTGGAAATTACTAGAATGAAGCCTTCCAATCCTCCCAAAGAAGGAAAATAAGTTGCGAAAAGCACCGCGCAATCCCCTAGTCTCTCTTGATCTCCTGCCTCTGGGTGCCCACGTAATTCTCCTGGGCGCACCAGGAGCGTTGAACCCACCATCCATTTCTGTAAATACAACTGGGAGCTCTCGTTCTGCCACTGCCCGCCTTCCCCCAGTAAACCTCCCAACTGCAAAGCCCCCGCCGGGCAGTCTCCAAATTGTCAATCCCACGGTGTCTTCATCGGACTCCGATGGATTTCTGCCGCGCACTTCCGCTGCAGGCATCTCATGGCGGCAAACCGGGCAAGAATTGCGGAGAGACAACCATGGAAGGATGCAATCCGAGTGGTAAATGTGCTTACACGGCATCTCTCGCGCTTCAGCATCCAGTTCAAATGGTTCTTTACAGACCGCGCAGTGAAACTCCATGGAGACGTGGCTAGCCACGATTTTGACAACCGGCATCGATTCTATTGCCGCCTTCGAAGCCGGCGGCTGCTCGAACCGAGCAACGCCATCGATTTCCAGCTGGGTCAACTGATCAAGAAGCCTGTCAAATCCCGACCCCATCAAGAAGTCCGACACGCTAGCCGGCAAGGGCCGAAGACCCGACCCACCGCCATCGTCATAATAAAGCTCGAAATTCCCGAAAGCCCCGCCACTTCCTCCGGCGCCATCAGCCGGCCCACGAAGCACGATGACGGGGTTAAAAAGGGAGCGATCTCCGGCACGCCGTCGAGTTCGCAGCAACCTAGGGGACGAGTCCTGGTCCGGATTCGGCGTGTTGTCGAGGTAGACACCGGGGGAGGGATATCGGTCGTGGATGGGGGAGCGAGAGGGGGTCCCGATTTCCTCAACGAATCCTCCGCCGCAGTCGGGGCAGAGGAAGGAATCTTGGGAGGCTCCGACCCTGACCCGGACGAACCGGTTGCATCTGTAGCACCAGAAGGAGGACGATATAGATCCCACGGCAGCCATTGGAGTGATTTTCCTTCCTTTTTTTTTTTGGGATCCAATTACAAAGAGCCAAGCTTTTTTTTTTTCTTTTACTTTTCTTTTGCGTTTTTAGGGGGAGAAGAGAGAGAAACCCCAGAATTGGCTCAATTGAAATTGAAATCAAATACAACGCCCAGAAGAAAGAAACTCTCTTTACTAAATCTCAGCGACAATCAAAGTCGCGAAGTAGAGAGAGAGAGAGAGAGAGAGAGAGGGATTTGGGAAATTGCGCGTGATGAAATTCCAGAGGTCAATTAAGAAATAAAAAATGAAATCGAATAATTCAAAAAAAGGGGAAGCAGCGTGGAGGCTCCCCACTGGGAAAGCGCCCTTGCTGTTTTTAATTTAAACCAGCCTGTAGCGAGCGCTTAATGCTTAACCCTTCTCCCCCCCCCCCCCCTCTCTCCCCTTTTTTTACCCTTTCTTTTAATATTACATTACACTATATTTTATTTACTATAATTCTTCTACCTAATGAACAATGACTTGGAAACGGTCAAAAAAAAAAAAGTCAATATCACAGACTAAAAATTTAAACTAAGGTCTGCTCATGCTATATAGAGAAAGACAGAAAGAAAAAAAAAGGTCAATATTTGTATACTTTTAATGCTTTATTAATATTAATCGCAATGATATAACAAATCTTAAGTTGCCCCACTAATTTTTAACAGAAATGTGAATGATGTGTAAAAAGGGTCAGGGGTCAGACGGGTCACCCTGCAGTCCCCTTTTTTTTTTTTTTTTTTTTTTTCCCCCAATTCAAGTCAGATAAAATAATATTATTAATAATATTAATTAATTAATTAATAAAAACCTGCCCCCCTGCATTATATTAGCCTGCCTATTATTCTCCGCGCGTGTGAAAGTGAAAGGAGTGGGGAGAGGGCGATGAATGGTGAGGTCAACTGGACCGGCGGTCGAGGTAATCCAACGTTATGTTAACGTTTATTACTTTCGTTCTTTCATTTTATTTATTTATTTATTTTTTTCCTTCAGTGGAAACTCAATTTTTCTACTTTTTTTGGATGAGAAAAAGTTTATAGGATGCGTTATGTACTCATATATTTTAGTAATTAAAATTTTCAATTTTCATTTTTTAAAAATTTTAAACCTTATAAAAATAGAAAAACTACTTCTATTAATCAATGAACTTCTTAACAATTTTAAAAATAATAAATACATTTCGTTATAAAAAAATATTTTATTTTAAAGAAATTTTCTGCACCCACACGTTACGTTTAGGTAATAATAAATTATTAATAATAAAAAAAACAAGACGCTTTTTCAAACAACCAAAAAGCAAGCACAAACCGAATCCCTTGGAACGTGGGAGCGAATCTGTTTGCCAGTGAAGCAAGCGACGAGCGAAATACAATTCCTCGTTGAGTCTCAGGGGGGCACGTCATCGCTATTAATTAATATTATATTACTCGACCCATTTTATGAGCCCAAAATAAGTATGATACTGAACAACCTGAGCCCAAAAACATGATGGACTTACATTTTGAATGTATAAATGAGCTGCAAGAATCGGCCCAATGAATGACCGGAAAAGCCCAAAAAAGTTTCATCTTAATCTTCAGGACCGAGGCCATACATCGGTACGGCAAATATTCATCTTCACGAACACACTAGACTTTTGGAGAGGTTTCCCGAGTTGTCGTTGCCATCGCTTGTCCAGGCGCCCCGGGGGTGGGGGGGGGGGGGTGTTTCGACCTATTCATCTTCCATTTGCGTGTTGTTTGTGTTGTTGCTGTTCGTTTAATTAGCAAAACTAGATTAATATTGGGTGTGCATTTTTGTACTTTTCTTGAATCTGGGTGTTATGGATAAAGACGGACCCAACTGGGAAGGATTGCTCAAGTGGAGCCTCTCGCATTCTGATGGGACTCGACCCACTCGCAATCTCAGGTAACTCTCTGATTTAATTTAATTTTCTCTGTGGGTGTTTGTGTTTGCTCTTTTTTTTTTTTGGGAAAAAAGTTTCAATCTTTTGGCATCCATGTGGTCGAATTTTCAAGAGTTTGCTTCATCAGTTGAATAGCGTTGTGATTGATAGATATTTTTAAGGCAATACTGCGATTGAATGTGCGTTTAAGGCCGTTCGATGACTCTCTTTAAGTCGGTGGCATTCAATTGTTGTTGACAGTGAGGAGGATCGAAAATGGTTTATGGAGGCTATGCAAGCACACAGTGTTGATGTGATTAGGCGTATGAAAGAGATAACTCTTGTCATGCAAGCCCCAGAGCAGGTCTTAGAGGCTCAAGGTGTTACTCCTGCTGATATTGAAGGTAACAATTTTGCATCGGTCCAGGGTTTTCCACGTTTTGTGGAGTTGTGACAATTCGATGGATTTGTCAATTATGGTGTTTAGTGGCTGAACTTGGATCTTTTGGCAGATATATTGGACGAGCTACAAGAGCATGTTGAGTCTATTGACATGGCTAACGGTAACTTTTCTTCATTGGTTTCTAAACTTTCATCCTTCCAATTTAGGAATTGCCCAAATTTATTTTGCCTTTTTTTGTTTTTTTTACTAATTTGTTTTAAGCAAGAAAATTCGTATGACTTAGTAACATTAATTCAATTAAAGTTGCTACTATTATATTCTGTCCTGCTTCATTTTTTGTCAATACCATGGTGAATCTGCTCATGTCTTTGGCTAATGTCGTGTGTGTGACAGATCTGCACTCAATTGGTGGTTTGGTTCCACTGATTGGTTATTTAAAAAGCTCTCATGCCAATATTCGAGCAAAAGCTGCTGATGTTGTAACCACAATTGTGCAGAATAATCCCCAGAGTCAGAAATTAGTTATGGAAGCAAATGGTTTAGAGCCACTCCTTTCGAATTTTGCTTCAGATCCAGATGCAACCGTTAGAACTAAAGCGCTTGGCGCAATATCCTGTAAGTGGTTTTTTGGCCTCATTTGTTGCTGTTCTTATCACTAGTGATGGTAAATGCCCTGTTTCCTGGACTTGGAAATTACAGTGAAATTCTTTGCTGTTCAATGAATGTTTTTCAGCTTTAATTCGGCACAACAAGCCAGGCATTGCTGCATTTCGTTTGGCAAATGGTTATGGGGGCTTGAGAGATGCTTTGGGATCTGAGAATGTGAAATTTCAAAGGTAATCATAGAACAATGTTATGTCACCTCAATCTTGGGCTATAAAATAAAGTGCATAGACATCATTTTATAATTCTACACCAAAATAGTTTTGTGTTGTCAGGGGTTTACTCAAACTATTGAAGTATCATTTTGGCTCCTAATTTTGCTTCTCCTCCTTTGTTATTGTTTTTCTTATGAGGTTGGTTGTTTCCCAGGAAAGCCTTGAACTTGATCCATTACCTTTTGCATGAGAATAGATCAGATTGCAGCACAGTTAATGAGCTGGGATTCCCACGCATGATGTTGCACCTTGCTTCAAGTGAGGATGCGGATGTACGAGAGGCTGCTCTCCGTGGCCTTCTTGAGCTTGCTCAGGGTAGGGAAGATGGGAACACTGGTAGAACAAGTGAGGAGGATGAGAAATTGAAGCAACTTCTAGAAGAGCGGATTAACGGTATCAGCTTAATGTCACCTGAGGATCTTGGGGCAGCTAGGGAGGAGAGACATCTGGTTGACTCCCTCTGGAATGTCTGCTACAATGAGCCATCATCTCTGCAAGAAAAGGGCCTTCTCGTTCTCCCTGGGGAAGATTCACCACCTCCTGATGTTGCCAGCAAGCATTTTGAGCCTCCTCTTAGAGCTTGGGCAGCAAACCGAGATTCCAGCTCCGAAAAGAAACAAACTCCTCTATTGTTGGGTTTAGGCCCACCACCAGAGGCTGCAAATGTTCAAGGGACATCAAGTGCTGAAGTCAATCATGACGTGAACGAAAAATAAACCAGATAGAGTAACTTGGATAGCTAGTAGCTTGGGCAGTTTATTAAAGTCATTCAGTGGTTGGTCGATAAGTTACAGCGAGGCTGTTGTATCGTATGAAATATTTTAAGTAGTATGTTGGTTGGTGATCTCTACATTAGTTCGAATTCAAGCTTTTTTACTATTATCTATCTCTCAATAAATGATATGTATTAGGAGGGCAGTTCTAAGCTCTAAATTTGTGAAGCACTTAGATTGAGTATGGAGCGATCTATTTTGGAGTTAATAGTATTCTTGTAATGATTTTTTTTATAGAAAAAAATTAAATGAAGACATTTAAAAGTGATTTCAGTCTTAATTTATAAATATAAGTAATTTCAGTCTTAATTTATGAATATAAGTAATTTCAATCTTAATTTATAAATATGATAATTGATTCTTAAAAAAATTCATAAAAATATTGTTTTTATTTATTTATTTATTTTTAGATTCTTGTAATTGATTATATGACTGAAAAATTTTTATTTGAAGTAATGTTTTTATAAACCGGAAAATTTGAAGAAAAATTAGAGAGATGATACCTATGGCTAAATCCACCGGCTTGCTCGCATAAAGACAAAATGTTAGATAGTGCAAATTGTTCTTGATTTTGATGGGCAGAAAGATGCCAAACATGAGGCCCTGCAGGCCAGGTCAATTTCTGTCACCTATGTCCATTGTTTCACTGCCCCGCTTCGAGATCCCCAAGAATCAATTCTGTTGATTCTAAAGGACCATTGGAAAGTGGGAAATTCCTGTTCTGGCGTTTCAATTTCTTAGACCAGCCTTGTTGGTTGTCATTCCAGTCTATTAGCTTTCGTTTTCTATAGGTTTCATTGGCAACATCAATATGATAATTGAATGAGTGCAAAATCATAGTGCCAACGGGGCTATTCTAAATGATGTACTACAACCATGAAATCATAACTTTCACTAATTCCAGTTGCATCTAGTTTGAGAAGGAAATAAAGCAGGAGGAGGAAAAAAGAAGGAGAGAGAGAGAGAGAGAGAGAGAGAGAGAGAGAGAGAGCGGAAGAAAAGCAATCCATAGTTCATGTAGAAGAGGAAGTCAATGGAGACTCTTTTGTTTTTCCGTTAATGCCCTCTCCTTGAGGCGTCTCTCATTTAGGAGGACGGCAGAAAGTAACGACATACCGAGAAGCCCTGCATTTGTTAAGGCTGGAAGAGTCATCAAAAGCATAACTATAAGCCCTTGGGCAAATGGCCTTAAAGAGCTGAGCAAAAATAGTTGGCTTGCAATTCTTCGGGCTAGCGTAGTCTCCAGTGCAGCAGTACTTGGCCGATTGCATGGCCAAGCAAGCACTTTTACACCCAACTACTTCGCCATTTTTCTTCACTTCCAGAGTCGAAGGGCAGCAAGCATTCAGGTCAAATTCGCAGGACGCCACTCCACACCCAATTCCACCCTCAACTGGTGCCATTGAAACGGGCAGATTGAAGCCATCAACCAAACTAACATCGTAGAAGTGTAATGGTGAACTAGATGTTCCAAGAGTCATTTCCACCACAGTAGCCGGAGGGACACCCCCAATGCCTTGGCAATGAAGTAAACCAGAGCAATCTCCCGTGTCACACGAGCCTTTTCCGTTATTGTCGTCAAAGCAACACCCTTGCCTGCCCCATAACCTCCCCGACCACTTCTCGGGCAGGTCAATGACTACTTCCTCGCCACTGCCGAGATGGAAACCACCGTCTTTTAGGGTGGGATGACCAGCACTGCTAAGGATTCCAGGCCATATGCTCTCATTGCAGTTGTTCACTACTATGAGTTGTTCCCCATCTGCAACCATCATGCATCAATCAGTCAACTTTAAAATCAGTAATCAAATGAACACAAATGCGAGCCATAAAAGAAAAGGCAAACAATTATAACGCAAAGAACAATTAATTACTTGCAACGCATAGTGAAGCCAATGTGTAGACGACGACAGAGAGAAAAAACGAAGACCCTAATGGCATTTCTGCCAGTTCTAGGATTTGCTTCAGGAGATTTTGCCTTTGGTGCCTGCGTGAAAGAGAGTGGGCGTCAAGGTAGAAGGACAAAGTTAAATAGGGAGTGAGTGTGGAGGCTCCAAATATATCGCCACAGAGTGAAACTGGTCATTGGGTTGTGAAGGTTAGGCAATGGCTTTTCCTTTCTTTATACACTTTCACTTTTCATGCTAATGGGGGTATATATGCATTGCTTCCGATGGAGGTTTCTTTCCAATATCGCCATTTGTGCATTAATTAAACCATGCATGTCCGTAAGAAAAACAAAAGAAACAAAGAACAAACTTCAGCTCATCTTGTCTAGTGAGACCTGACAATAAAATCCCAGAAAGAAAAAGAACTACGCAAAAGCAAGAGAAGCTGATAAGCATCTTTCACGCGAACAACTCAACCGAGGCCAGTCTAATCATGAGATCGGAGAATATAACCTCTTTTGGCTTTTGTTCCTGCTTTCTTTAAAAAAAAAAAAACCAAAAAAAAAAAAAATCAAGTGATGGAGCTAATAGTAACAAAGAACACTCAATTGTTAATTATTTAGTGGCTTTTGTGATGGCTGGCTAGTGATACTCATCGTCACTAAAGTGAAAAGGGCAAGTAAATCCAGATAACATAATCATGCTCTTGCTTTGCTCTTCTTCTAGCATAAGCTCCATCCCCGGTGAACGGCAAGCCCATTTATAAGCAAATGGAGCCACTTATGTAGGTTCCAGAGAATAATGACATCTTAATTAATTAGATAGAAGGCTCCCAAGTTCTTCCATCGATTAGAAATATCATAAGCTTGGTTTTGCTTTAATCTCTTAATCATACTTTGACTGACTGAAACACTCATAATACAAGTTTAATTGTCGATTACATGCATTTCGCCCAATCAATTCCCACAACGATTCAATGTGTCCAGGACACGTAGCTGTGCCAGATTGTAAGAACACCACAAAGTAATGCCCTGCTAACCATTCCTTTGTTTTTTTCTTTGAAGAAAAAAAAAAGTAATAATATTATTCTCACAATTCAATCTTACAACAAATCATAATAATAAAATCACGTCATTTTTAATATAATTATAAAACTCACTGCTACAATCACAAATCTCATTAGTGTCACATGCATTTCTAAGATTTTTTTGTGCACTTATTAGTTTTCTTTTCTTTTGGAAATTTAGGAACCGATTATTTCCTAATTTTTTAAAAAAGGAATAATAAAGAGATATTAGTTATCACCTCTACAAATTTAGACTGAAAGTTATTTATTAAATTTTAATTTAATGATTTTTATGAATAAGACCCATCACTCAATAATAATTTTGAACAATTTTTCTCATATGCAACTACGACATATTATGGTTTAATAAATTTTACAAGTATGACCCACTGCTCAATGATAACTTTAAATAATTTTTCTTATACTCAATTACAATATATTAAATTACCAAATTCAAAAAAAATTAACATTGCATTGATTATAAATTTCTATAATTTTTTAAGATTAATAAAAATATTAAAAAAATTCAAATTGATATAAAAATAAATATTCAACAAAAACCATTGCCGCATCATTACTTCAATTAAATTCTGTTAAGTCAGGGACCGGAAGATGAGCAGTGCAACAAGACAAAAAGAGCGTACGACATGTAGTATCTCTAACAAACGACATGAATGAGCAATGTTACCCGTTTTCTTTCTTTAATTTATTTCGATTTTTTATTATTCCTTTACAAACACGACGACGATGATACGCCGACTGCCTGTCATCAGCATCACCGCTTACCGCCACGTTTCAGTTCACAGGTTTCTTTCTCTGATTTCCTCCTTAAGGCCTCCCAAAATTTCCCGACGAAATTGGTGGCTATGATTCGCTCCGTCGTAAAACTATCGAGGGCGGCGACCACCGCGGCAAGAGCGACCCGGTTGGGACCCACCACCACAACCCTCTTCCCTCCATTATCACCACCGCCTTTGAGACTGCTACACGACGGAGTCAAGGGCCGAGGTGCAAACCCAGTTGCTCTCCAGATGATTGACTACGCCCTCTCTCTTGCAACATCTCAGAAATCAGGTTTCTATTCGTTTCTTTGAATTTCCTTAAAATTTTCGATGTACTTTTACCCGTCTTTTTGTATGTATGTAAACAGATGAATCGAATGCACAAGCTATGTTGGTTCTGGAGCAATGTCTGGTTTCTCAGTCTAGTGAGACCCAAGATAGTGTTACTCAAAACTCTAAGGGAATGGTCCTACTCGCTATGTCCAGCTTGTTATCTTCAAGGTTTTTCGTCCTTCCATTTTTATTTCTTTCTCAATCTGCTCTTCCGTTTTTGTATCCTATGATAGCAGTATTGATTTGGGTAGATTGGTGAAGTTACAGTTACTTTAATATGTTGTTTTCCGTAGAGGTAATTATGATGAAGCAATGGAGAAACTGCAGATGATTCAAGATTTAACAAATTCTACTTTGGGTGTTCGCGGTAGGTAATCGTATTGTCTATCTAAATTTGTTGTTTTGACGGTGGAATTTACTTCTGATTCCGGTAATTTATGTACATCTTTGTAGTTGCTGCTATGGAAGCTCTGGTTGGACTCAATTTGGAGTTGAGGCATGTAAGTCCCTTCAATCTTGACTTCAACTTCCTTTTCAATTCCTTGTTAGTGTATTGCATTAAGGTTTATCTGGAGATGGTTCTTGGCATCTAGGATGATACTTCATCAGTGCTTGCAAATCAATGCTTAGAACTACTTGAAAGAGATTCACCTGGAGGTAGTGGTAGAGACTTTAAGGTTGCAAATGCTCGTGCTAAAGCAGTTAAAGGGCTAGTTGAGCTGGTCCTTGATAATCTTGGACCAGGTACATGTAAAAGCATTATCGGTTTAACATTTATTCTAATTTTTCCTGTTTAGCGTTTATTCTCTGTTGTTGTCCTTTTCTACACAACTGCTGAATGGTTGGTTCTTCTGCCAGCTGAATCATCTTTCCAAGAATTTCGGGACAATGAGGGCCTTGTTGGTGAGCATCTTTTAACTTTGAAAACATTTCAAAAGGACTTGTGCTATACACTGATGTGGTGAATATAGGAGCTGCGGCTTTATCATATGGAGAATTCTTGCATGCTACGCAGAACTTTCCAATGGCAAAGGACTTGTACCAGAAGGTTACTCAAGAGGCGCATGAAAAGGACTTTACTGACATGCATTCCCTAGCTGCTTGTACCATGGCTTCAGAGGAAGTTCTGCTAGCAGGCACCTGTACATTGGGTCAACTTGAAGCACACATGGGGTAAGCTTAGAGTTACTTTGTGCCCTTCAATGGCTACTTCTTTTCTAATGTGATCTGCTGGAATCATGAGTATATAGCTAACTTGTCTTCAGGAACTTTGATGATGCAGAGGGGACATTGACGAGGGCATTGAACAAAGCAGAGCAATATTTTGGTTGGTTATTTTGACTTGTACTTGTTAAGTGCCTACAATTTGAACCTTTAAATTCTTTGATCTGTAGGACCACTGATTAGCCTTTTTGTTTATTGATGTATGCAGGTCCCCATCATCCCAAGGTTGGCTTGGTATTAACCTGTCTAGCTCTCATGTTTCGACGTAAATCCATACAAGAGCATTCAAGTTCTCTATTGGTACAAGAGGTCAGAATCTCCAGATAATTAGATTTGCACTCTGATAATCATTGAAATCATTATGTGCTCCTTTTATTGGTTGCTGCTATTTATTGATTCTATCATTTAGTTTGCTTTTTTGGTATCGTCTTGTCACCAGGGACTCTACAGAAGGGCAATAGAACTGTTGAAGGCTCCACCACTGGATTCTGAAGGTATAGGATTGACTACAAATGTTTTTCCCTAATATTCAGTTAGTGTACACTCCCATTTTGTCTTTTTGATTGCATAGGTGATGAAAGATTGAGAATTAGGAGCGATATTATTGCCCTAGCAAGAGGTATGTTTAAGGACACCAATCTATTTTTGGTCTTGCATTTTGAAATTAGTCGCATATTGATATGATAGTATTTATCCAAATTGTTCCCATCGACCATTGTACCTTTGCCCAGCATTCTTCAACCTGAGCACCTGCGTTGGGGAGAAAATAATGTGTGACACAAATTGCTTGTTTGTATGTCGGCATCTTCTTTGCTTGCTACCTGGAGACAGGTTTTATTTAGAAAGGTTGAGTGTTGTAGAACTATGTGCCTAAATATACGAGGTGCTGTTATCTGCCGTATAATAGATTCATGGTTATCACGCATGAAAGGTGGAGAGAATCTGATTTGTGATTAACTTCGAGCCTGCAAATGTGCATATCCCATTTTGTTGCTGTAGCTTGTAATTTTTTAGTCGATTGTTTCATTCATAGGAGGATATGCAGAAGTACTCAGTGTGCAAGGAAACAGGAAGGGTGAAGGAGAGCAGATGAAGAAGTGGGCAGAAGCTACATGGAAAAATGGCCGCCTCTCACTAGCTGAGGCATTGAAAGTCTCAGAATCCAACAAAGTGCCTGTAATTGATTCTCGAATTGGTAGGGTCCTGTAGTCTCGTTTCTAATGGCAGAACCACTTAAATGCGTGCCTGTTGTGCCCACCAAGATAAGTGACTCTGTTGTAGAGGCATGAAATGGGGATATTGCTGCTGCTTGCTGGGTGCGATTTTGTATTATCTCTGAGACTGTTGGACAATCACTCGCAAATAAATTTCGTTGACCAGTTCCTTTGTGGATTTAATGTGTGCCGTATTTTTCATTTTCATTGCTCTTACAAGTAGTGACTGTAAGATGGAACTGTGATGACGCCAATTTGACATATAGATTGAAAAGAAAGCAGATATATTAGAAACAGATTGCAAGAAAAATTGCAGTCTCTTTTACAATTCGCATACATGGTCAACGGAGTCGAGCTATACATAGCAAAAACGATCGGAAAGAGTGAAAAAACTATCGAAGCCTGAAGTTACTTGCCAATATTCGCCTAGCCGGATCCTTCAGAGAGGGAGATTCAGGCCTTTTCCAACATCCACCCCAATTACTTGGAGTATTCCTTTCTTAATGATCTGTAAATAATGCCGCAATGACATCAAATGTGAGTTTCATATTTTATGAACAAAAGAAATGAGTGGCAAAGAGATAATTAACTCACGAATTCTACAATGAAAGTCCCAATGAGACCAATCATACAAGCTCTAGAATTCCATAGTTCAGCAGTCCGGGTAAATCCAAGAACTGGGGCTTCCAGTTTCGGCTCCACTTTTGGCAACTCCACCTACCAAAAGGAAACCACCTCAATTCCGATGTGCCAAGAAAAATAAAAGAAAAAGAAAAGGGAGAAAAAAAAAGAAGAAGGGAAAACCCACTTGTTATGGGGGCACGAAAATGAACAAACATACCGCAGAAGGAAGCTTGGCAGCTTGCAGCCTGAAGGATGAAGATAAAGGGCTCTTGGGGATTTTGGGAATATGATTGGGGTTATTGAAAAGCGGGAGCCTCTGGTGTTCACGGTGAATGCTTCGGGCTTTTGCGGCGAGGAGAGACGAATTGAAAGTAGAAGCAGCAGCAGCAACGGCCATTTTCGGGTTTTCTTGCAACAATTGCAAGAATTTAGCGGTTGCTTCGTTCGGTTGTGATCTGCCCACCACTCTCCATCCCAGAAAATCTTCTTTCTAAATACGTTTTCACTGAATCGACGTGAGTCCTGGGCCCACCAAAGGAAAATGTGGACAGAATTGGGGCTTGCCTTTGTAGGATACTGTTTCAGAGCAAGGGACCCACATGTACAGCTTATCCGAAGTCGGGCAAAGAAAGCATTTTCAAAAGCAAATCGTCGAACTTACGTAATTTATAAATTTTCATGGCTCGTTAGGTGGAAGAGCATAAAAAGTAACACCAATCGCGAGTCTTTTGAGCAGTAAAGGCAAAAACGTAGTTCAATATTGCCTCATAATTTAAAGCTTAGCTGCAATCTATTGGGTGCACCATTAATTACAAAGATTTATCTTCCATTAGCTGACCCTTTCACAGGCATCTATCCATATAAGAATAAGCAAGCACTTCAAGCTAATCTCTCCAGTTGTCAACCTTGTCTGGCAAATGCAAAGCAATTGTTAGTCCACTTTAATTTCTGAAGGCATCCCTTCCGTTTCCTCCCTCTCCCTTTTCTTCTTGCTTGATTCAAGAATATCAGTGTTTGATCCTCCTGGAACTTTGAAGAGGGAGATATCAACATGGCACTCATAATTAATGTCATTCCTATCTGTCAACAATACCGTCACGGGGCTTGAAGAGCAGTAGACTAGCTTGTGAAATGGATTGAGCAATCGTGATTGCATGGTATTATAGCACTTCACTAGATCATTCTACAAAAATTTCACAAATATTTTAGCTAATTGAACATCTATTGCATTCCAAAATATGCAAAGCCATGTATGCATCAATGCATGGGATGTAAAAGCTGTCACCTGTTGATCCTGATGATCGAAAAATTCCATAGCCAAATCGAGGAGGAAATCAGATTTGGATGGAATCAACTCTTCCAGACTGCACCAAAGTGCAGACATGGCAACTATACTTGGTCGATATTCCACCAATTCAGAATCTGCACCAAACATTCGCTTATGTCCGTGAGTATAAATGAGGGAAAGCTACTCTATGAATAATGATTGTGGCCGAATTATTAACGCTCACGTCACGATTAATTGTCCGATGGAATTCAATTATTTATCATGATATCAATAAAGGTACCTGGACCGAGTGTAATCGGTCTCAGGTAAGCCTCCCCAAAATAAGGAAGGGTTCCTTCACCCATTACATCTACCTAGAATTGCTTCAAGAAGCACCTCAGTGACTCGGGCAACCAAGGCCTTTCGAAGGTGAGATTGCGAGTCAGTGTTCATTATCAGAAGCTCCACATAAGTGTAAGCCGTGGTAGCTCCAAGGCGCCATCCTAATGCTTTTAACAGAACCATTTCCATTTGCTGGATCGTGATTGATTGAAATGAATGATACAGGTCTTCCCTCTTCATCCACCACAAATGGAAAATTAGAAATAGTCAACAGGGCTAAGAACTAACAATACAAGCCAAAATGGTTAATTAGAGTGGTCACCTGAATGTCCATTCACAGAAGTGTGCTAACTCCGTAAGCAGTTTTGTAATTTTGTTAACTTAATCAATAAATATACTCAATTTTCAAAAAGAAAAAGAAAAAGAAAGAAAGAAAAAAGACTGGTCACCTGAATTTCTTGCAATGAAGGAGCGGACCTCTCGATAAACTTGGAGGCAACAGATAAACAAGCTGTAGTTAGCAAGTCAACCATCCAGTATTGCCATTCCTAAAATGTATGCCTAGAATCAGAAAATAAGCTTTACAACTAGAAAGTATAGATAGTCTCATTTCTATCCACGAGTGAAAGTGAATAGCTAGAAAGAAACACTTTTATCTTACATGGCATTGACTCGATGACATAAAGCGATCAAGGTAGTTTGCAGCATTGAAAACAGTTTCGAAAGAGAGATTCAACCGGGTGCGAGACTGGAAAATTAATGGGAAAATTTTAAAAGAGACAGATAACTCTAATTCTCCGGCAAAGAAGATGCAACACAAAATATGAGGTTGGAAATAGTCTACATAAGAACCAACCTTGATAAGCCATTGAATCGCTCTGTGCCTGGCGAAGTATAGATTTTTGGATTGAACATGATCCCTGTGTCCAGGCTTGGGCATGTAACTCAACTCCTTCTCCATGCATGCACAAAGAGCTAGCTCATAATCTTCTCTGTTGGTGTTGAATGGAGCATCATAGGTTTCCACATGACTGTTCTGGGCGGGTTCGTCATGGTAATCAGGTGTTGCAGGAGTGGAAGGACCAGAGAGCCACGCCTCATCACAAAGCAAACTATCCATATTGCTAAATAAAACTTTAATTTGACCTCTCTGTACATATATATGCATGTATGTATGTGTATATATATATATATATATTGAGAGAGAGAGAGAGAGAGGCTCTCCAATTGAGTGCGTTCAATTGCATAGTTTAGAGATGCGTTGGACGTCAAAATCATCTTTGAGAGATATTAAAGTACCCTTTGCATTACTTAACAAAAATGGGGAAAGAAATGTAAATTTCTGCGTGTGCGCTGGAGGTTTTGGGACCTTAATTATCTTAGTTATCAGAGGTGGTGATGGGGATGGTTAGAGAAAGAGGGAGACATAAAAAAACAGGACACGTACCTCATGAAGTGAGGTAAATGCTGCATGGAAATATTGATTTTGATTTTTTTTTTTTTTTTTTTTTACTGCAGTAACCAACTGCGTGAGGCCAAGAGTATAGCTGCGACGCTCTCATAAATGTGCATATGCTTTCCTTAATTATAGGAAAGAAGCCATCCCACTAGTTGGGTTTCTGTTTAAAAGATCAACGGTTGATGGTGAGACACGCACACAAACTTCCTGGCGACAACGGTTAGGTGATGATGCATGGGTCCCATATTTTCACGTAAGGCCTCGTTTTCCATCTAGACTGGGGCCCAATTCTTCATGATTAATTGATCGTGGGAATATGGGATGGTGGGAGTGGCAGCGAGCGCATTTATGTTACTTCTTCAATAATATCAAAGACTATTAGGATCCCAAAAAAATAAAATAATAAAATAATATATATATATATATCAGAGTTGCTGCTTCAATTACTCCCGCGTTGAAACAGCACTTAATTTGGATATTTTCTGTGTGTTTTTTTTTTTTTTTTATGTTTCTGTTTTGCAATTTGCACGTTTCTGGTTTTTTTGGATGGTAAAACTTGAATGTCAATGTTAGAGAAGTGAAGAATTGAGCATTTACAAGACAATTTTGAAACTAAACAAAACAGTATTGGAAAAGTCTAAGCTGAAAAACTAATGCTGAAAACTGTTTCACCCCCATTGTTGCTAATACAAGAATATATTCCAAACGTTCGCCAAAACAATACACAAATTAATTTACTGAAAAGCCTCTATCCCAGTGAACCCGACATGACTCAATGGTGTAGTTCAAGGAGTCTCCAATTTGGCTAGAGTGCTAATACTGGGATCAATCAATTGTGAGCAATTTCACTGCAATTCATACAACGAAAAACTGAAACCTGGTCTTCCTTCACTAGTTGATTTCAGTTCAGGGTTCTGAAATGGGATGCAATAAGATTTGAGAGCACATTTGATCAACGTTCATTGAATGTTAAAAGTTCGTAGATAAGTGATCTGGACTCAAGGCAGACATTTTCTATAAACAGACTAAATCGCCATCGTGGTCAGGTTTATATCCCCATGAAAGAGAAGTTATCTTTTAGAAAATGATTAGATCCGAGGGAGAAAGGCGACGAGGTACCTGCCATTGGGATCGTAATAGAAGCCAATGATGAAGACATCACTACAATAGAAGCAAATCTAGTAAAAGCGAGCGATGGTTGACCCCCACTCTGTTAGACATTAAAAAAATATTGCAGTTTCCACCCCTAGACAGGAGAATCACGAAAAGGCTTGTTTTTAATTACGATTGATTAACTTGCTCTCATTTTTTACAGTTGTATTTATAATTCGGAGTAGATTATCACACAAACATATGGATGTTTGCCCAAATCCAAAGATTTGCCACCGTCTACCTCAACTTGGCCCTGTAAAGAAGAACGTCAATTAAGAGAGTAGAGAAATTGCATATAAAGAGCAAGTTCTGAATTCTGACCAAAGTGGGTGAAAATATGGAAACTTGGTCCAGTGTTCATACACCATGAAGGCAAAAATACTGAACAAGAAAAGAAAGGCACACATACGATGCTTCCCACTTGCCGGTAAAGAAAGTGTAGTTAGAGCCATCAACAATCTCCCTTTCCCAGAAAGTTGCTACCTGAAATAAATTGCACAGAAATCATATTGAATTTCAGATGGCACTTACAGAAAAAAAAAACAAGAAGAAGAAGCTATGTTGCTTTACTAGATTGCCATTCATCTCCGTCAAACAGTGAAAGTGGCACTTTACATAATCCTAAAATACCATTAGCAATTCATCAGTGCCCATTAGCAAAGCACGAATTGAATCAACAGGAGGGGTATGCACAGGCAATTTAAGACACAAACAAGACGGTTTGAAATCAAGGGGATGTACAATAGCTTGCGCATAATCGTTATATGACAGAGGGGTGCAGATATCACCAAGCCAAATCCATACGTTTTGCGTATTTCCACAGACGATATTGGCACAAAGATGCAACTCTCCACAAGTGTACAAAGAAATGTATGGAAAGAAACTTTCAAGTAAGCAATATTGTCAATCAGTTTAACGAACAGGAATAGTTGAGAAGAAAACCTTGTCAAGTGTTCACAGTCCTTGTTCCATCAAAGAAATTCCCGAAATGCCTTGGCATTCTAATGCTAACTGGTGTTATCTGCCATAGGAGGATTAAGAGCTTCTGTGGTACCGCACTAATAACCATGATGGAGGTCGTATCCTTGAATCCGGGCCCATGTACCAGACGCAACCTAACTCTCCGTGCTTCATCCTTCTGTAGACTAGAAATATTTTGGGTACCACAGAAGGCCTACAACAAAATCACGTATTGAAGACATAGAGAAACCAACCTGTCAAGACGTCAATTATGACACTATTTTTGTGTTACAAGAAGAAGGCGAAAAGTCAGTGAAGGAAAACAGAGTGACTGAGCCCTGAGTACAAAATTAAGAGATTCTAATTCCAATTAGCCGTATTAAAAATATGCACACAACTCAATTATTTTTTTTTCCTTTACAATAAAGTAATAAATCATTTCACAGAGAAAAATGAAAATGTAGACTCTAGCCTCGATTATTAATATAAATGCAACTTCACCTCCAATTGATGTTACGGATATTAAAGTTAATTTAGATTAAGAAATAATAAAAATCAATTGAATTGAATCAAATTTAAATTTTTGGTAAATTTAAGTATTTGTAATTATATAAGGAGTTATTGTATGATGTTTTTATTATTTTAATAAAATTATATATATATATATATATATATATATATAATAATAAATTTATAATTTTTCATTTTATAAAAAGCACCTACAAATTGACTTCATACTGATAAAGGAAAACGAAAACAGAAGCAAGACTAGAGAACAGTTCCCTTCCTCCTTAACATAAAGAAAACAACGCCACTGTGAGAGTGTGTATTTTGACTGTTTACAGCGACCCTTATTGTTTTTTTTTTTTTCCCTGAAAGTTTATTAGTTGGCGAACTTCCCATAAATCTTGCATTTGAATTTGAAACTGAGACCGAATGGATGACATGTCCAAAGAGCAGAGACGTATTTTTTCTTTTTATTTTATTTTTCCCGACTTACTTGTGTACTCGCCACTTAGAAACCCGTAAAAAATAGTGCTTTAATTGCCTGCAAAAAATAAAAATTTCCCTAGGAAAGTAAAAGAAAACAAATTATTTTTTCTGAAGAATATAATTTTATTATAATAAAGTAACAATCCCGTTACGCATGTTTACCATAACTAAAATAAGGTGGGAACGCAGTCCGAACGTTCTAGTAAGAGGGGTTAAAAAAAAGAGAGAGAGAGACCAAGGTTCATGTAAAAAAAAAAAAATAGAAATTTTCAAAATTATATGAATTAAAATAAATGTTGTATGTCTAATAAATTTTCAAAAAAAAGATAGTATAAAAATTTCGTGTGTGAACAACTTATAAAATTATTTAAAGTATATATATAATTATTTATAATTTTTACTGTATTTAATTTAAAATAATAAAATTTAATACCGTGTATACAAAAAAATTATTTTAAAAAATAACATTAACTTAAAGTAGTTCTAGATATTTTATATTTATAAATGTATTTTTATACAAATGTCTTCAATTTAAATCAGCATCAAAACATTTAATAAAAATTCTCTCTTTCAATGAGACAGCGAAGCGAAATATTATTCTTATTTTTTTTATTTTTTAGACAACAAAATTAGTAATAAGATACGAACATTTGCGGCGCAAAGGGTAAAAACATACGAGTTTTCTAACTCCGGTCTCTCTCTCTCTGTTCTTTTTTTTTTTTTTTTTTTTTGAAGTCTGAGATTCTTGTCAAAGTTCCAACACAGATGTGCTCACACACCGTGCAAGAAGCTAGGCAAAAGGTACCCGAAGTTATCACGAGTACTGCGGAGAGGTTGATTGATTGGGCAAACATTTCAACGGGGTACCTTCCGCCACAAATGCGGAAGTGAATGTGAAAGGGAAAACATAAGACATCCCGGCTGACCTCCTCTTACAACGACCTCAATTAATGACTTTTTATCGTAGAAATTATGGTAACCAACAGTCAGGTGATCCGTACACGCATGAAAAATCCACTCTATTGGACCACGCGCACGATTTTCATTCATTACTAGCTATTTGGAGATTCCGCCTTTCTGGGATAGAACAGCTTAGACACTGCGAAATAGGGCAATGGGAATTGGAATCCACAGCCGTCGCAGGCATTTTAGACTTCTCTCGTCAAAAACATTTTCCCACTCGTTTTCACTGTTGTTTAGGTCTTTGATTCTTGATTCATAAGCATCATCATGCGGGTCTTGAATCTGGAGACTGCAAATTCTTACATTCAATGGAAACAAATGCAGCGTCGAGAACGCACGTTTCACGAGTTGTGGACCTTAATAGTCGCTTCATTCGAAAACCTTGTATTTCTTTCTTCCTTCGGCTGGCTATGTTTGTTGGGCTGAAATTGCAAACGAACGTAGCTAATTTAGTTTTGTCCTGAAGGCTAATTGAATTTGAAAGTTGAAACTTTAGCTTGTTCCCCGCTTGGCTAGGTGCAACGGTGTCAACGGGCCTCGAAGACTACTACCAGGAGAATATTAATTTTTACTTTTTATTTCATACAACGCATAATTGTATTTGTAAGCCGTAAGTCACAATAACTATAATTTTCATTTCACACAGCGACACTGTTTAAGGTTTACAGACGGGAACTAGCGGAATCAGCGACCACCTGAAAGTAGGGACTCTGCAACAGAAGACGAATACGTGAATGCCTTATCCATAGAAGACGGATAAGACATAGCAAAATCAGAAAAACCTTCACGTCGTGAAATTAACAGGCCACTGGCAGAAATGCCGAGTGATGAAACTTCAGGCAGAGCAGAATCCCCATCGAAGTACTGCAGTACTTGGCGCATGCTTGGCCTAGCTGCGGGATCTGCGTGAGAACACAACAAACCAAGTTTCAACACCAACTCCACTTCTTCAGCTACGTAGTCCGTACCCAAATTTGGATCCCTGGCCTCAAGAATTTCACCTCTGAGCCAGAAAGAAAATACCCAGTCGACCAACAGCACTTCCTCTCTGGGCTCTATGGGCCTTCTGCCACAGGCAACTTCGAGCACAAATGCCCCAAATGAATACACATCCGTGCTTCTAGTGCCTTTCCAGTTCGAGCATGCTCAGGTGCAAGATATCCAAGAGTCCCTACAACATGGGTTGTTTGAGGATCCTTACCATGATCATATAATCTTGCAAGGCCGAAGTCTCCTAATCTTCCATTCAACTCACCATCCAGTAAGACATTGCTAGCCTTGACATCCCTATGAATCACAACTTGCTCCCATTCTTCGTGCAGATAAAACAGTCCTGAAGCCACTCCTTTGATGACTCTGAACCTCTGGCTCCAATTAAGGGTGACCTTTGGCTGGTCATAAAGATACTTGTCTAGACTTCCATTGGGCATGTAGTCGTATACCAGAAGAAGCTCCCCTCTGCGCCGGCAATAACCAAGAAGCGTGACCAAGTTTCGGTGGCGAAGCCGCCCAATACTAACAATTTCGGCCACAAATTCTCTCATCCCCTGTCTTGATTCATGAGACACCCTTTTCACTGCAATCTCAATTTTCGATGTTGGCAATATGCCTCTATAGACCCTACCAAATCCACCCGTGCCCAATAGCTCCTTGTCCCTGAACCCTTTGGTGGCCACATACAAATCCTTGTATTTGAATCTGTGTGGACCATAATCACGCTCCCAATCTTCAAGCTCCTCCGCAAACTTCCTTTTCCTATTTCTCCAGTACAAGATACCGGAGACCACAGCTACAGCCAAGCTCAGAGAAATCACCGGCACGCCGATTGTTAAGAATTTTGATTTTTCCTTGGGTCCTATACGAGGAAGCTTCGGAAGCCGAGAGAGTTGCAATGCTTGAGCTTCTCCGTTCACCTTAAAGCTCCAACCCAAAACGTAATGAGATGTTAGGACAGAACCGGTAGACGATGAGAAGCCCACATACATGCTCTCATTCAAGATTGGAGACAGATCGAGGGGCCTAGACAGGAGCGGAACAGCTGGCTTTTCAGCATTAATTGGAGCTAAGGTGACATTCATCAGCATCTCGATCCCATCGTAGTCCACCCAAGCTTGCATAGGCCGGCCATCAATGAGGGTCAAATTTGTAAACTTATCACCAGGATTCTCATAATATCCGGCCGGAGCAGACGCAACAGATACCAACCCATTAATGTCAATGCCCACATGGTTGTCATTGATATCTTTGAATTCGCTGCTGTAAATCGTGTCAAGCTCCACGGCAAAAACATGGTTGGTGTCATTCCCATTGTTTGAGTCATTGAACAGACCGAGGAACTGACTTGGAAGAGATCCTGGGAGACCTCTTGTTGGGGCAATTACAAAAGCAATCCCGTGACCACTGATGATCGGATCCTGGGGAACAATACCGAAGACAAAGGTGGTAGAGAAAGTAAAAGCAGAGCCATTTGGGGATTTCTTGAAGACCACTGGATTTGCATAAAAAGCATGGCCCGTTTTTGCCTGGTCCAATTGGTGAGACGCAGAAGGCCGTTGGAGGTTATGGAAGCTATCCCATCGAGGGTTAAATTGGTGGACCGGAAGCCATTGTAGGTGAAACTGAGATCTTGGGAGGCCACCAAGTTGATCGAGAAGAACGAGAGCAAGAGCCTCAACCACATCGCTGGCTGCTCTCTGCCCAGCTACCGACGCCGCTGCCCTGTAATAACGTATTGAACCAATGATGGATCCCTTACTTATTAAAAGGCAATAAAGATAAGGGCTGGGCTACAACTTGATGAGATCGTGACCGTTCGATCCTGAGCTTCAACGGCTGTGACCGTCGAAGAAAATAAAAGATGAAGTATCGGTAAGGTGTCTGCAAGGGAAGAAAGAATACCGGGAGTCGTGGGACCCACAATGGAATATCATAGAGTCAATATAAGTAAAGCAGTCAATTTTCGACGCCAGTCTCACGTTGCTGTTCTTGATGTGATAGTTTTATTTGGAACGGACGTTGGAGATGAGGCCAATAAACAGTGTTCACGCTGCTGATTATTATTTTTTTTTTCCGGGAAAACTTCCAACCATTGATTCGCCTCCCTAGCTGATTGGTCAACTTGGTGGGACCCACTTACTTCCGCACGCAAGAAACTTCCGGGTTATTGATTGAGAGTTTGTGATATACACACAAAATTTGATGCACTCAAAAACACATCCATGAATTAATATATATATATGTGTGTGTGTGTGTATAGAATCGGTGGGTCGAAAATTAGGAAATTGTGTTATTAGCAACGCCGACCAAATTTGAAAACATTGGTTTCGCAATTTTTAATTAGGCCACTCCAAAAATCATATTTAAATAGGGGGACAGAGGTTAACTTGATTGTTAGGCAGAGCAAAATTTTTGGGGACTGTTCGTTTGAATGTTTGGCAGGCGGCGGGTTTAATTTGTATGGCAGCCTGCTTGGCAATCTGTGACATATGCATGAGAACAGCTTCTGGTTGCTCTCCATCAGCCATCGTATCCCCCACTTTTTATTTTTGTTTTGCCTTCAATAATGCTTCTCCCCCCGAAAGCGTGTGGAGAATGGGCACACTTCTTTTGTTGCAATTGGAGGATAGCATCCTATGCAATAAAATTTTTCTTTTTGACTAATAATACTCCTACCCATTTATTTATAAAGAAACGTAACATTTGGGTTCTTATTAAAATATAGCAATATTATGCTGTTAAGCAATTGCTAAAAATGCCTTTGATTGCTATTTTGTGTCTTTATTAAGCGGCTTAAAATTATTTGTCTTAAATGGTCATTTTCTACATTGGTGAGCAAACATATTTACTTACAGCTACATGCTATCTGTCATTTTGTAGACGTTATTTCTCTCATCTCCTATCTATAATATATTGTCAAACTCTAAAATAAACGGCACTTTTGGAGAGACATCGAAAATCTGAAACTCCAACAATTTTCCCCACAGTAAAAATTTACTTTTGAGATTTTTTTTTTTTTTTAAAGTCAAAACAGGTTTTCACCGTATTCCCTTGTGGTTAATCTAGGCTGGCCACCAGATGAAACGTACAATCAATCTCTTGGCGTGAGAAGGAAGGTTACCGCCCAAAGAATTGTTGCAGTCGGGTGGGCTCCGTGGTGGGCCAAAATGTGCACACCCAAAAGATTATAGAGGGGAGATGAAAGATGAAAACGTACAATCAATCAATTAGTCAAAATCGTTCCACAGGGAGATGGGAATATCCAACGCCGGTACTGAGAAACTAGTTACCCTGGTTGGACGTGGCAATGAATGTCCGGGAAGATGCATATTGTACGCGTTTCTCTAGGAAAATGGCAAACGGAAAGGAGGGGCCAAGAAAGTGAGTGGGACTTTCCCCGGCTCTTCTTTCCTCCCGGGGTTCGCCCAACCTTTTTGTGCTCAACGAAATGTCAACAAAATTTATGATTTGGGAGCCATTATTCTCTTTCCTTCGGTGGGCACGAGTCCGTGAACCATGACAAAAGTAGCAGTAGTCGTTGTTACCGCATTTAAATCGCTTAGTGGCCATTTCTGGCTTTACAACATGGAGGGTTAGTTGCGTTGTTGTGCGGAAGTCATCCGAGAACTGACCCCTTCCAGAAGTCTATGGTATAGAAGATAGGCATGGAAAAATCGACGTCAATTAGTATAGTGCTTTCGATACACCTTTTGACTCATATACAGATTATATTGTGTATGTATTATACATCTCCTTCAACTGTGCTTTGTTCGGGACGGGTCATGTTTGTTTAGGAACTCAAGACTGGCTTAGCTTAGAGTGGCCCATATCTCATTTAACTCTCTTGAAAATTTGCTCAAAATGTAGACGTTCGAATCTTTAAAGGCCCTTTTTTCTTTTTTGTACCTTTCATTTAAAAACCCAAAACAGGAATTTAACGGGCCAACAGACAAGATTAAAAATGTAAAATTTATATAAACAAAAATTTTATTTTCATTATATTTTCCATCATCCAATCACTTCCTAATAAAGGAAAAAACAAAAAAAAAAAAATCGTGTCTTCGAGTTCTGACATTTTAAAGTGGCCGGCCACAAAGAAAAAGCCAAATGGCAGAATAATAATCAGCATCGTGCGTTGCTCCTCTTCCTTGTCCTTTTCTGCTTAGATTTGAATTGGCCGGACAAAACAACTATAAAATCTAATTAACAAGAGAGCAAAATTTCTGGCTATAAAATCTAAGTCGATTATACTTTCCTTTGCATCAAAAGTAAAACAGAAATCCAGATTGATAATTATCTCTGAGAAACAACTTGACAATTAACCGATGGCCGGAGAGTCCCTGGAGAGCAGTTCCCTCGAGGTGCCTCCTGTGGAAACGACAGCAACTTTGCCAAGTAAGTTGTTCAGCTATCTTTCTGTCGTGTGTTTTGTAAGGGCCACAATTGACCTAATGAATTGGGTTCTCTTAATGTTGTGAGCTTTTAGTTTAACTCGTTTTTCACTTCCTTTTCTTGGTTATCTTCTGGGAAATAAGTTTTAGGTGAATCCTGAACCTGGACCTGTGTTGGTATTTGGGTTCCGAGGGATGGATCCATAGGAGAGTTATTTCTTACTTGCAATGGCGGTTGCGTTAATGTGTAAAAGGCATAGGTGTAGAAAATGAATTGAGTCAGGTGGAAAATGGGGCATTTGAACTAACATATTCATGCTGAATGGTTGACATGGGACACAAAAATGAATGGTTTCCTGGGATTCCTTCTTGGTTCTTTCAATTGTAAAAAGGTTTTGTTTTGGAGAGATTGTTGCCGTAAGAATCTTGCAAATATTGACGACAACAGTCAGTCTTGTTACTGTGAGCTCATGTGCACGTATGTGAGCTGAATCTGAACTTTCCAGGTCAATCAATTTTTTGAAAAATTTCAACAAATCTTTTAAGATGTTTGATTGCAATATAAATTTTTTCAACCATTAGGCCTATCCGATTTGTTAAAGAACCTTGGATGGGACGTCTCCAGCAACTCGTTTATTGTGCTTCTATTGCTTGTATGGGCAATAACAAACTGTCTGCTGCTGTGGAGAAATGCAGGATTTTGTGGGTCACTCGGACCCAATTCAGGTCCGAAAACGATGTGGCCTGATCTAGTTGGCCTAACGACAGGGGAAGCTGAAATAAAGATAATGGAAGACATGCCAGGAGCTCACATTCAAGTGGTTCAACCTGATTACTTTGTTACAATGGATTTTCGACCCAACAGGGTTAGATTATACGTTGACGAATCAGGAAAGGTTGCAAGAGCTCCCAGAATTGGATAATGGCCAATCATCTGCGTGGAAGTGAATTGAATTTATGGACCTTGAATTTAGACTTAATTTTAATATAAAGACTGTACAATTGTTCCTTTCTTTCGTCATCCTCTCTGAGTCCCCTTATCTCCGTTTTTGTTTTTTCTTAACCCGTGAGATATAGGTACAACCTGTGTTACTAAACTCAGTCCCGTAAGACAAGGACTGATGAACCAGAACTCAGACTAAGCTAGTTCTTTTGAAAATTCAAATGCACATGTGCTTCGAGTTGTTAAAAAAAAAAAAAACACTCAATTATAATTGACTTTAAAAAAAAAAAAAGAGTCAATCGCGGAATGCAATGCGCAATTGATGCAGAGTAATCAATGATAGAGGCCACTGCGCCGTCCGAGTGCTGAAAGATTCTCTGTGACGCTAACGAAGTCTACACCATGTTTAGACACATGGAAAACTTACTCCTCTTCATTATTTTGCTTTGCCATTAAGAATGGGATGGCCATTTCTTGTTGACGATAGTAAAAAGGAAGTAATCTGAAAGAGCTTTTCTTGTTGGAGATTAGTAAAAAGCGTTTGAGGGTTATCTATGCTCAAGAGAAAGGAATACAGAAATATACAGTGGAATGAACATTATTATAATCCACTCACAAAACAGAGTTTTGTTTTCGTTTGAGGGGTTATATACGCCTTAAAACAAGTATAAATTTAAGAATAATATAATCCTCTAATGAATAAACGTTCATTGAAAGCATTTGGCTGGAGGAATTGGATTTGGAATTTGTGATTTAGACATACATCTCTATTATTATCATTTGTTTGATTCATAGAGTGATCTAGTATAATGAGTTATAGAATAGAATAATTATACTTTTCATTGCAAATTTCATGTTCTTTCTAATAAAATATCAAACAACGGGAGATGGAGTGGGAAAAGATAGGATCCCACGACTGCCCGCCCCAGTCGCCGACTTGGAAATCCGCCTACCGAATTGTTTAGAAAGGAGCGTCTCTCAAAGCCATCCTCCTTTGAAAGCAACCGGTGGCCCGTTTTTGTCCGCCCTTTACAATATTACATTTGCCTGCCCAGCATTCCAATATTTTTATGTTTAATTCGGCGAAGGGCAGCATACAAGCTTTGGATTCTGGAGCCAATTTCATCTTTTTCTCTCTTTTTTTTTTTTTTTTTTTTTTTTTTTTTTTTTGCGCGTAAACGTGCTGGATTTGATTTCCATGTTTTCCAATTTCCCTCCCCGAGCACACCGACACTTTTATTATTTTTGACCAACTTTATTTCCTTTCTTCAAACTCAACTTTTATGAATACATTTTGAATTTTTATTCACATATTAGACACTGAAACTGATAGGTTTCTGCACGTGACACAAGCGCCATTCGACGCGCCTCTTCCTCCTTTGTTATCTTCCATCTTTATCTTCTTCTTTCTTTTTTTTTCCCTTTTAGTAACAGTATTTATTTTCCAATTGGACTGGAATTGAGATCTGTCGGACTCAGAATGCCCTCCTGACTTTGATTCTCACTGATGCTTCGTCCGTAACTGCATTTTTTTTTTTTTTTTGCATCGACAAATACTAAACTAAAATAATACGAACAACGAATTCGATTTTAGTTTAACTAGTCAATCGCTCCAGCGAGGGCGAACAAATATGTTTACATGAAATTACTGAATAAGAGTGTTTATGTGAAATTTCGCGTCTCATACAAACCACCGCAGTTTTTGTGCGGTGATAATATTGGGAGAAATTTGCATTTTATACATTCAATTTAAAACATTTATGTTTTGTATTTCCTGTTTCAAAAATTATACAAAGCCTATTAAATAACTACGAGTAATAATAAAAGATATTTTTAATTTAAAAAAATCATTAAGAATGATTCGAAAGAACTAAAATATTCTTATAATCATCGTTTCTCTTTTCTATTCGTGAGTTTCACTCTCTCTTTCTTTTCCATCTTTCCACTCCTGCACACCGACCACCTTTTACTCTTTTAACTTTCTCTTACTCCTCTCTCTCTAAAATCCCATCTATCTTAATTTTACCCCACCATTCGGACATAAATTTTTCTGACACGTTGGGCTCATGGCAGTTGCGGCCTAGACTCCCACAGCATGCGTGAACGAGTGTGTATCGTACATGTTTATATTCTGTCCCATGCCTTGCAAAACAACATGATTTTCCGAAGTGACTATTTCATCCTTAAAAAAGAAAGGTTTTGTCCGGTCATTTTTCTTTTGTCTTTTGGGTGGGGCGTGTTCTATACTTCTATTCTGTTTCTATCCGTTGTTCAATAAAGCACTAAAAAGGCAAGAAATGAGTAAACTACATTCCGATTTACTTTATTAAAGTTTTTTTTTTTTCTTATATACCCCTTTTGGGGCTCATGGCCCTCCTAATGACCCGGAAAAAAGGACTAAATGAAAATGGGGTAGCCCCTTGTGGCTTAACATTTCTCTACCATATTATTGCTAACAATAATGGTCGGGGACCCTTTCTTCGGGTGGCCCAGGTCCGAACCATATCATGGGGTAGGTTCATTTTTTTGTGATAAAAAAAAAATACTAATAGTATTCCTTCCAATAAAAAGAGCAAGGAATTCGAGCTAAACGTGGTTTCCTAATTAAGTATTTACCTTTAATTACCTTTCCAACAGCAATGCGAATAGGAAACTTCATACAATATGGTACTTCAATTTCCATTTCTTTCTGGGAAAAAGTTTCGAATATTTCTGTCAATACAAACGGAGTTTTAAAGAAAACTTTCTTTTTTTAAGTCAATCTTTCAATGAGCCGCTAATCTCGTCTCCCCTCTTAACACGGAGAAGTGAAAGTGGGGCAGCAGAAAAGGGAGCTAGAGTAGTACCACCATCCCTAGTTTCCATAAAAGGATACGATCCCATTCTATCCAAGGTGGATGCACAGGAGACCGCACAATCATCAAATCCCTCGGAATCAATAGTAGTCTCGGCCCCATTATATGCATCAGCAGGAGCCGTTAGATTTCCAGGCAACCCAATCTCACCGTCCAAATACCCGACCACTTGCCTCATGCTGGGCCGCGCCGCCGGCGCATTATTTGAACACGTTATTCCCAGTTTGGTCACCATCTTCACCTCACTATCATTGTACCGACCTTTTAGCTTGGGGTCCACCACATCAAGGACCCTTCCTTCCTTGAACATGCCCCACACGAAATCCACCAGCACCTGCTGTTCCGGCGACGCCTTCGGCTCAATGGGCCTACGCCCACAGACAACCTCAAGCAGAAGTGCACCAAATGCATACACATCTGAGCTTGCAGTCGCCTTTCCTGATCTCGGCAGCTCCGGTGCCAGATAACCAAAAGTACCCACGACGCGAGTGGTACTCGGGTTGGACCCGTGTTCGTGCAATCTTGCAAGTCCAAAATCTCCAAGCCTGCCATTTAGATTCCCGTCTAACAATACGTTGCTGGCCTTAACATCTCTGTGAATCACCACTTGTTCAAAACCTTCGTGTAAATAAAGAAGCCCAGAAGCAATATCCTTTATAATCTTGAATCTCTGTTCCCAATTTAGGACAACCTTCGGCTCGTCGAACAAGAATCTGTCTAAACTACCATTGGCCATAAAGTCGTAAACAATAAGGAAATCGCCTCTCCGTCGACACCAACCCAATAACTGAACCAAATTCCGGTGGCGAAGCCGGCCAATGCTGGCGATTTCTGACACAAACTCTCGCAGACCCTGCTTCGATTCCTTTGAAATACGCTTAACCGCAACTTCAATTTTTGAATCCAGAAGCGTACCCTTGTAAACTGTGCCAAAACCACCACGCCCAAGAAGCTCCTTGTCACTGAAATCCTTTGTTGCCTTCTTGAGTTCTTGATATGAATATCGATGTGGCCCAATTTCAAGCTCCCAATCTTCTATTACTTCAACATTCTTAAACCTCCTGATCAGGAAAAAAGTGATGGACATTGCGAAAATTGCAAAAACAACCAACGCAACCGAAACACCGAGTATCAAACCGGTGTGCCTTCTGTTGGAGTCAGGAATTGATGGCAAAGAAGACAGATCCAAGGCTTGGGCTTGCCCATTTATTTTAAAGCTCCAGCCCAGGATATAGTGTGAACTAGCAAGCAAACCCGTGGAAGCAGAGAAGCCAACGTACATATACTCTTCAAAAATCGATGAGAGATCTATAGGAAACGACAGAAGAGGCAATGAGGGTTTCTTCGAATTTGGCGAAATAGTCACGTTGAGGACGTTCTGAACCGAATCGTAGTCGATCCATGCTTGGATTGCATCCCCGCTCTTGAGATTTATCCCTTCCTCTGAAGAATCATCAATATAATACGCTGCACGGGCAGAATCGTTGGACCTGGGGCTGTTAATGTCGATGCCGACATGATTGTCGTTAATATCCCCGAACTCGAAATTTTGAACAGTGTCGAATTCAACTGCAAGGTGTGCGAGGTTTACAACATCAGTAGCGTTGAAGAGCCCCAAATACTGTCTGGGCAAGGCCTTCAAGTCTTTTGTAGTTGAGATTGTGAAAGCAAGGCCATGGCCACCAAGTTTTAGGTATTCCGGGACTATAGCGAAACCAAAAGAGGTAGAGAAAGAGAACGCTCTTGCAGAGCTAGAGTTCTTAAACTGAAAAGGAGAAGAATAAAAGGCATGACCCATTAATCTACTGGTGTCGTTGGTCAGGCGAAGAATGCCATTCTCTTCAATCTCTGCGACTCCATTTAAGGTTATGTTGTTGCCGGCATATTTGAATCCCGGATAGAAGACCCCGTCGAGTTGGCATGAGACAGGAACAGAGAGGAAGACAAGAGCAAAGAGGAACTTGTGAAAATGGGCCATCTTAGAGAGAGGACAGATATCAAATGGAAGACACTGGGAAATAAACAGGGGATCATAGTTTAGACCAGGCCTTTTCGTAGCAGTTTATAGGAAAGCGTGTGCATCGGAGTGAATTTGATCAAGCGTCAGCATATGCCGTCACGGGGGATGACGGAGCGAAAGATCAGAGGTGCAACTTTGAAACCAGTGAAATTAAATAATAATATATATTATTTTAATAGTTATATATAATTTGATTTAATAATATATATTTTTATCTATTTATTTGTATTTTTGTAATAAAACACAGATAAAAAAAAGCTGCAGCCTGCGCGGAAATGCTTTTATATAACTAAAATCCTCCGGTGCTGTCTTAGCTTGAGCCCCTCTTACCTTACTAATGCTAGCAATAATGACATGAAATTATCATTCAACAGCTTTTATAGTTGTTGAATGCATATTCTAAATATTCAGGATAATAATTTTAGTAATTCTGTTGTCCAAAAAAAAAAAAAATTCTAATCATCTCAGGAACCCATTATTTTACATCCTCTATGTTTTTGAGAATAATTTTTATTTTTCTTAACAAGTGTTAGAATATTTTTAAAATTCTTGCTTTTCCACCGTATAATTTCTCTTTACCAATATATTTTTTTTTTTTCAAAAAACTATGTGAATAGTGTTTTTCGAAATCCATTTCAAACTTTTACTTGCAAATATTTGCTAAAAGATATTCTGATTCAAGTGCCGTATGCAAATGATAGTCTTGTAATTTTCGTTAAAAAAAAAAAAAAGAAGAGGAAAATCGAAAGAGTGACTTGTCCATGAAAATTACCTCAATCATTCCCTCTTACATAAAAATTAAAGGAAAAGATAAGAAACAAAAGGACCTGTTAGCTTCCGGGCGCTGGAGACGCAATTTGCATTCGCATAGAATCAACCATTGCATCGACCTTTTCAGTATTTCATGGTACCGTACAACAAGACAAGCCTCACTCTCACTTAATCATGAAGACCCATCAAAATGGCACCCAATTGTCATCCTCGTCGCTGTTGAAAAATGAAAACCAAGGTGGCCAAGGATTTAAAATTTAAAATTTAAAATTGAGGAGAAAGTTTTAATTATAATTCTCAAGTGAATTTTACATCTTATATTAAATTTAATCACTGCTGGGGTACTCACCGTTAATTAGCTGCCGTTTTGTTTAGAATCTTCCAATCCTTCAGATTTCAGAAGGATACGGAAGCCAAAACTTGTAATTATCGGACAAAGCAGTGATTCAATATTAATTATTTTTGAAAAGTTTCGTCTAGGATAGTATCCGTATCAAGTAATGGATTAGTTAATTAACAAGCCATGTCCCCACCATTTTCTTTTGTGTCATTGCAGGTGAAATTACAAACATATTTTTGAAACAATTTTTTTTTCACAAAAAAAAAAAAAAAAAAAAACAAATTATAAAGGCTAATCGCCCTGTGTCATGTGCATGCCTCGGCGAATCATCACCTTTATAAGACAAAATATTCAGTTCATAAAGCACTCATTGCACAATTTGCAACTTGTGCTCATGGGACATTTTGTGTCAATTTTAGTTATCAGAGTATGGTTTACCAATACAACAGACATTTCTGCGTAGAAGATTTGTTGATCTTCTGGCCCATCCACATCGAGCCCATTAACAGGCATATATTAGCATTTATATATATATGCTTTATACTCCACTTATTCGTTTTGAAGTCAAAATATCAAATGATCAATACGCTAACCATCAAAATCCAAGTAAATATAAGAGATGCGTAGACTTAATTGGCAAATCACAACTTACATACATTTTCTTTATTATTCTTGATCGATAATTTTTTTGCTGTAATTTGTTAAATTAACTAAAAGTTATCGCAATCAAAATAAAACAACCTTTCTGTGAAACAAATAAAAATAAGGTTACAGACATATGATCATTTTTTATATTTTAGAATATGCGAGTATAGTGTGTTAGAACGTTGTCTCACTTGTAGATGTTAGTCATAAAATAAGGATATATCGTCTGTTAATAAGCATTATTGATAATATGTTTTAATAAAAAAGAGAGTAATGATGGTAACTTATAAAAATAAAGGCATAAGTTGGGTACAAAGTAGGCAACCCATTTTTTTTTTTATATATATATATATATATATTTTTTTTTGGGGGGGGGGGGGGGGGGGGGGGGGCGGTGTACAAACAATATGTTAAAAAGTTATCAATCTAATTTAGCGAGAAAAACGTCAAATAAGAGAGTGCTGAGTTCAAAGAGAAACGGTTTGAATAAGTGATGAGATTTTGTGAAATAGTGGGAGCAGACTGTCCAAAGAAATGTATGAAATTGGAAGAAAAATGACATATATTATGGTTAATTTTTAGATTTTTTTTTTTAAATTAAGTAACCTTAATTCCATGAATTTATCAAAAGAAGGGGGGGGGGGGGAAATCTACTTAAGCTCGAAATGGGTAACCATCTACTCTTAAAAGCTTTCACAAACCCTTGAAAGATTTAATATAATTTATTTGCTAGAAACTAAAGTTCTGACTCCGTAAGCCCCCAGAACTTTGCCAGGCACGCCCCACCTCCCCGGTAGAATGTAGCGTCGTGATAAAGAAAGCATATATTTTCACGCTCGTAATCCCACCTCACCAGTTCGCATTAACTCGGGAATGCGAAAGCATTTTTCGCACTAATCCTTTTGAAGCACGACTTGAGGGAGATTTAAAGAACCAAAATTGTGTAATTAAAAATATGGGTGACATGTATTTATGACAAAATGGAGAAACCTAGGTGACAGAGAACAATAAGAAGAACAAACGAGCACTGTGGCGGGCATTGGGCTGGGTTTCCAAAGAAGGAACAGCGCCACCACCAGGTCATCACCGACGAATGCTTCGATTTTCATACCAATTTATACTACTCAACCCCACCAAAACCTCCGCGATGGAAGCCTCCGTTTTCTCCAGATCAGAGAAGTACAGAGTCTGAGACAGCAGCACCGTCCGTTTTGCATCGAACATTTGCTTCTCCACGGACCTTTCCGTATGCCATTGCACGGTATCGTGGGCCATTGGCGCCAACCACAGCAATATCTCCTCCACGGCTTCCCGCCATCCCTCTGCCAGCGCGTACCCGCCGTTCCCCTCAAAATTTTCCTCTTTCCATCGCCCTCTTAACTTGCTCTTTATCATTTTTTTCATACTCACCGGCAAAAGCTCGTACATGAACTCGCGCGCTTCTTCGTTTATATTGGTCGGCGAGTGCAGGTAACTCTGCGCTAGAGTGATTATATTCGCGTAGCGCAGCGCGAGACCCGCACTGCCAACCGTGGAAGGTGGGGCCGTCAGCATATCTCTCGGGTTCTTTCCCGGTTCACCCAAAATGCTGTTCTTTCTGTGATCGGTCAGTTTCAACTTTTCGCTGTAGAATTGGGTGGTATATAAATTATCGGACGATTTCGTGATCGGACCCGATTTGCATCCGCCTATTAGATTAAACTTAGGTCGATCAGCGAGAAGGCAAAATTCTTGTTCTGGGTGGACTTTTACGTGTTGGGATTTTGCAGTGGAAACGGAAGTCCTGTTGTTTTCCGAGAAGCAAGGCAGACCCGAAACAAAAGGACCGAAAAGTTGGCAGATTCGGACATAAATGATGCAGATCATCGAAGCCATGATGCCGGCGGTCTTGTCGAATGTCCTGTTCCATAGGGAGATTTCTCTGTAGTGCTTAACCCTTTTTCTCTGAAACGCGAGTTTCTCTTCCAAATAGGCTTGGTTTGTCTTTTGAGGCAGCTTGGCATCCAGACTGAGCTTCCAGAGTTTTCTTTTCCTCTCTGATAATTCTATTTCGGTTAGACTTTGCAAGGTCGCATGCAGGTTAGACGTTGCAGAAACGTATTTCTCCATCTTTTCGACAATCTTTTGCGCATATTTGGAGTTGAAGTCTGGCTTGTCCACCCCGACAATTTCTTCCTTTAAATTGGCAAACACGACGTCAAAATGTTTCGGGCCAATGTCGGAGCATTTTTGTCCCAAACGACAGATGCTGACCGCAGCAGAATCTAGCTCTTCAAGCTGTTCAGCGCATGCAAGGTTAAGAAGATAAATTTCATCGCTGGAGTTCAAAAAGGTGATGCCTTTGGATTCCATGAGCCCATTTCGAAGCTTGGAGAATTCGTCATCAGAGAGGGACTTGTAGAGGGAAACGAGGCGGGACATGATCCTGGCGGTCTCGAAGAGAGAATCTGGAGAGTCTCCCCTGGAGTCGACATATCGTGCCAGAAACGAGAGAGGGTGCCCTTGTTGTTTGAGCCGGATAGCCAGGCCATGGTTGTCTGGACCATGGCCCGTTCCTTTCCTCCTTTTTAATGTTTTTCCTGGGGTTTATTTTTGGCTGTGGTTGCTCTGCTGCTGTGGGTGTGCAGGCTAGAGGTGCTGCTGCGAATTGGATGGCAGGGTTTTGGGGGATGAGGCTGGAGACAATTGATTCTGGTATTAAAGGGATGGTACAGACACAAACGGCAGTTTCTTCCCAGCACTTTCCTGGAAGGTCGGATAGACCGTAATGAATTTGACTAGAGAGAGGGGGAGGTTAATTACAAAATAATGGCTCAGATGGGAAACAAAGAATATTTGTAGTCGCATTTGACCTAAGCATTGAACGATACGGGAGTTACGCACAATATTAGTTTCGTGCACAATTGCAGAAGATTTTAAAAAATTTAGCGTCGGAATCTTTGTTATTGCCAACAAAGTAGGTGGGTGACATTTCTGTCTTGTGGCCATATCTTCGGATATATTTTCAATTGCGGTGGAGTTGGGCGCGGCAGAAAACCCCCTAAATGCGTGTAGTGGGAATCGATTTATGATTTCTTGCTAAATATGTGGGAAAGCCTATTCGTCTGATTTTTATCAAAACAAAACGTAATACTTTGTGCAATTAAAGTTAATTATCAATATGAATCCATCTTGCCACAAAAGTAGGCAATGATTTCGAAGTAAAGGAACATATAATTAGTACCATGAAAATTATGATTTAGGGTTTTTTTTTTTTTTTTTGTCTAAACCATTGCACTTCCGGAGTGCCCCAACAAATTCCTCTTTTTTTTTTTTTTTTTCTTTTTCTCAACATTTCATAATCCGACTCAAGATATTGGTTTTAGTGGTCGGTTAGTTTTTTGTTTATTTTTGTTTTATTATTATTATTTTTAAAAATTTTATGCTAGTTAGCCTTCTTTGCTAATTAAGCTTTCTCGAATAATACTATAACTATATATGAACAAATGATGTGAATGAATTATGAATAACCCTTTGACTGTTGGGAACGCAAAGGAACCACCAGAACGCGTTGCAAATAATTCGCATCCGGAAAGAAATAAACTAAGAAAAGGTTGCACTCGCACCGTCCACGTCACATTCTCACTCAAAATGTTCTATTCTTTTCAGGTATCGCAGTCATCGTTTTGTCTTGTTTTGTGCAGTCCAAGTCAAACGCATTTACTCAGATACTATAATTTAATTAATAATTTACTATATTTTATTTTATATTAAGTTAAATTTAAGTCTCGTTATAATTATTTATTTTTAATAAATAAAAATTTATGCTGATAATGCAATGTTAAATTTTAAATTTATTAACACTAACATTAAGTATAAGCTAGAAGTTTATTTAAATCTAATAGTATTTAAATAACAAATTCTTATTATAAAAAAATATATATATAAGAGCATTTACTAATGATTTCTAACTTTGCTTTTCCTCTTCTTCTTCTTTTTTTTTTTTTTAATCTTCAACCAAGAAAAGAAATGGTCAAATGTAATAAATTAATATAACCGTGTCTATTGAAATCTTGTTCCGTTTCCCACAGACAGTACAAAGAATTTCAACGTGTTGCGTTCTTCACTTGACCCACGCTGCCTAATTGTATCCGCGTTCTTTGGTACTCATTTTTGGTGGTTTTTGTCAGTCTCGGACATTTTTTTCATTTGGATTTGGTCTTGAGGACCCTATGTTTCGTAATTGGCTAACGAGTCGAACTCAACTCCTTTCTGGTCAAGGCAAAGACTTGACCATGTATAGACTGGCGTAAGCAAAGCAGGCCTGAAAGACAGGCTTTATTTATCTGGGATGTGAAAATCGGGGGAAATAAAAATTAATTGTACGTTAAAGAAAGCAGACAGTTACTTGAATTTCAAAGAAAGCAGACAATTACTTGAATTTCCAGGCAATTTCTTTCTTCTAGAAGTTTAAAATAAAATACAATTTATAAATTAGAGTACAAGGAGGAAGTGCCATTGCCGTTGTGACATTGTTGATTAGGGTTTGGTATATGGGGATTGTTTTGGGCCAAGCCACTACTTAACAATTTTAGTTTGCTTTTCGATTTTAAAAATTAATCTGTTAAAATTGAAATGGATTCGCACACGAGAAATTAAAATCTTCAAGTTTATCAGTCTGGTGTTTCCCCAAATAGTACCAATGAATATTAAAAAAAAGGAACAATTTCCGGTCACTTCTACAAATAAATTTGCCCATTTCGAGAAGCTAAATCGGGGGAAAAAAAAAACAAGCAATGGTTAAAAAATTTGGATTTGTTTTACAATCTCCTCGTTTTGGAGCGATTCAAAATGGTGGATAACGCTATAAAAAAAAAAATAATAATAAATCTCTATCTATTCCCCCAAAGCCATGGGAATTAAGATAGACGATCACAAGCAGTCGTATTAGCCACCATTTTTGTGTTTTTGGGTCTGCGGCCTCTGGCTTTAACACATGTAAGATGTGAACTGCCCAACAAGTTCAACCCAATTGCCCAGCGGCTTCAGCACATCATGCGTGGACTGGAGATCTTCCACATTTAGACTACAAGCCCAGCAACAATGAATGCATGAATTTTGTTGGAAAAACAGGCAGAGAGGTAAAGATAAGAGTGGAGTTCGAGTATACTGGGAGAGAAGAAAATTTTATGCTATATATATATACATATATTAATTTTTATTATTTTAAAATTTTTTCTGTCCAAGATTTACTTTCCCTGTTATCGTATACAGCGTAAGCACGTCAAATTCACTAAAAGTATGATACCGTTTAATGTAAAATGGACCACAAGAGAGGGAGAGAGAGAGAGCTTAGTGTCACGGTCCGTCCAATTGATGAGAGTCTGATCCAAATAATGGCTCAAAAACTTATTGTTGCATGCGACCTGCACAGCAATTGCAACATACACATCCACCGCTCCCCAAATTACTGGTCAAACATTGTTGGTGACGTGCGAAACCCAGATTCCATATTGCTTGTACCTTACGGTGCATGGAGGAGATCATGTGACTGCTAATACTAAAGTGGTTTTCGGCCCGCTTATTTTTGGAATCCGAGACAACGATTGCACTGACTAGGCTGGCTCAAAAGGAATCAACTTCGTAGCAAACTAGGAAGAAGCCCAGCGAAGATGAAATTTCAAGCACAATGTTCGAGTTCCCCAAGTAGCATTGCCCGCATTGGATTAAAAATGTCTTGGCCGCGTACTGTGGGGATCCATGCCAGATGGGCATCAAAAGAAATTATAGTTAAAGCAGTTAATCTACGAGTCTTACGTTAAGAGAAGAAATAAAGTTCCAGATCATGTAATCTCTATTTTTCTTTTCCTCTCTCTCTCTCTCTCTCTCTCTCTCACTATCTATATATATATAGAGAGAGAGAGAGAGGCTAATAACTATTCCTTCGTACCAAAATGAAGACAGAAACTGTAGTACCATACTGCCCCCTTTACAATAGCATTCTGTTCATAATGGAGCGCCTTTGCCCGGGGACTTTATGTGTTACAGCGGAACGGAATTCAGTGTGTCCCGTAGATTGTCCCGAGACCAAAGAGACTGCAATCCATCCTCACATTAAAAATAATAGAAAAGGCAGGTAAAGCCAAAGTTCGGGGTCATCTTCACGGTGGAGTCACGCTCTCGAATCGCTTGCAGCCTCTAACCTCGACCTGTACGACACGGTTCGACCCAGTCTTTTCCCTGATAACCTCGCAGCACTGCCTGCGTGGTGCCTGCCAAGGTTCAGCCATTTTTTTTTTTTTTAACAAATGTTATTAGCATACTCACGCCGTGATTTATATATATATATTAAAAAAAAAGAAAAACCAGACTATGTATATATATATATGCAAACTGTAGAAATTTTGTGGGACTACTCTGTTTGCTATCGCCATAAAAAATAATAATAAAACAAATAAAGAAGATAAATAAATATATTAATTACAGAACAACTTTAAATATATAGATGATGTGGCTGCAGTCAAAAGGTGGCACATATTCCTGATTTGAAGAAATTGTAAGTCCTACTCCTATATTGTTCGCGGACGTGGGGGGGGGGGGGGCGGGTGCCATAATGGGTTTCCAACCCTAGCCTATCCGTCCGTCCACATTTCTGCCACTAATTGCGCATTAACTGTAGTCCGTTTAGTGGAACATTTCAGAAAATTGGGATGGTAAGTGCAGCACGCTGTGCGGATCATATGGTATGCAGGTGCGGTGAATATGCAATGTTTCCTAGGGTCCACAATCTTTACCTCTCCCTGGCCTCTCTCTCTCTGTGTTTTTTTTTTTTTTTCTAAGGTCAGAACCCACAATCTTACTTTTATATTCCTATTTCGATGCATGAATTTGGTTTGGTTCGACAAAGTGACCATAAACAGGTCGAATTGGTAGGGTTCATGCGCAGGTAATCAAATCCACACACGTGCAAGTATGCACGCTGGATGCATAACAACCCGACTTGACAGGGGTAAGTTAAAAAAAAAAAAAAGAAAAAAAAAACACGAAGAGAATGGGTAACCAAATCAAAAGGCGTGAGTAAATATTTTAAATGATTATCGAAAACTATTTTTATTAATTTCGTTACGATTTATAATAATTTAATGTGTTATTTTTTCTTTCTATTAAAGTTAATTATTTGAGATGTCGTCTAAAAATTTATTTTGAATTTACTCTTAAAAATAGACTAAACAAGAATAGGCTCATAAAATTTAATAACATTAAAACAATAATTATTTTATTAAAAAAATATAAATTTATAGTATACTATTTTCTTATGTGTTTTAAAAAAAGAAAAAAGAGAATGATTCCAACGACTTAGTGATTAGCTTTTAGGTACGGTTGTCATTATGATACCCACGCAGTTCAACTAATTAATAATTTTTACCCTATGCTCATTTACTCTCGGGAGAGCTGAACCACATATATATTCTTTTAATGGGGACCCCATTACTGGAACAAGTCCTGCCAAAGGCTCCAAACAGAAGGAGGGAAAAGTGAGTGGCCTCAAGTGCTTCTATCTTTTTTTTTTCTCTCTCTCTCTCTCTTTAATTTAACACACAGATAGATAAAATGTATATATATATATATATATATATATATATACATACATACACAATATATATATCATATGCATAAAAAAATTAACACAATTTTATTAAATATATATATTTTTTATTTAGTCCTATGTTTATTATGTTTTTAAAAAACAAACAAAAGCGGCGGGTTTCATCCCGCCACCTCACCCAGTCTTTCTCCCACCCCGCCAACTAACCCTTTTCCTGTTTTAAATAAAATGACCTGTAGTCCATGTCTGCGGGTCCCACCCCAGAATAAAAAAAAAAAGGACAGGCGAGGACATGTTCAAGGACCAATAGTTTCGTTTTAACAAAAGCCGCATTTCCTAATCCACTTCGATTGTCATGCTCCGTTTTTTCTAAAAAACGCAGAAAGATCGACAAATTAAAAGCGAAAGTTAGCTCACCTTATTCCACACTTCCGGGTTCAACGTGGAGGCTGTGACATTGACAAACTGGACGGTCAGGAGCGGAGCATACTCAGGTCGGTCACATTGTTGATCTGCCTCCTCTACGTGTCTTTTGTAAGCAGTCAAGGTCCTGCCCCCACTCAGACTCGCTTCCCGATCCAAGAAAAACACAACGGGCCTCTCGCACGGGTCCGGGCTCATGGGTCGGGTGTTGAACGTGAATGGATCATTGCTCCAACTCCTCCATGTCTGAAACGTCCGGAATGCCGTCTCCAGCTGCTTTGCACTTAACAAGGACGGATAGAGCTGTATGGTGTAGCCCCAAGACACAGAAACCGACCACCTGCGGTTCAAGTCGTAACAGAAACTGTGCTGTAAACTCCGACCCGGGTCCACTTTATAAGCAGTAATCAGCTTCTGGAGCGAGTCAATCCGGCGAAGGCCCGGAAATAGTGAGTCCACGGAGTCCAGGTGGTGGAGGGATACCAACGGAGCCAGTGGGTGCGCCGCCAGTAACCCATATGGATTCCCTCTTATGTCAACCTGAAATTGATCATCAACAGACTTCAATTATTGAATTCCCAATCTTAAAATTATTGTAATTACCAATCCAATCGATAACCTTAACTGAGCGCAACCGCCTTTGGCCCGTAAACGACAATTGAAAATAGTTAAAACCATGGGACGTACAACACAAGCTAAACGGCAGGCAACCTACGAAAGACTATCATTGCATTGTAGAGAAAGTGACCTGATGGAAGCCTCGTTCTATGGTGACGGGGACTCCGATTTCGCTCAAGCAACCTTGGACCTTCTGATCAGACCCGTAAAACGACGCGTATCGATCAATGCACCCGTCCAAAACCTTATCCAGCTCCTTCGCTAGAGGGTAACTAATAGCAAAACCACCGCCTCCAAAAGCCATGGTGTACGAGTGTATAACATCTTGCTCAACGCTCTCCGAATTTCCGCCAATGTAATACATCTGATTGTGATCGTATTTCCCCAATACCGTACCAAATTCTCCAAGAAAAACACCGTATCGTCGTCTCCCATAACGAACCACCTCACATCATCCAACCCCAGCTCGAAGCTCTCCTTAACAATCCGTGCAATGCGCAGCGCCGACCGAGAGCCGTACATGCACGTATACTGGAATCTTGAGGTGTCCCCGGAGATTTTGTACGGTGGAGATGTTTCAGGCCAACTGTCTTGGGGCTTCTCGTCTAGCCAGACATACCCACGGGTAGCGTTAGGCCTCCACCATAGCTCGTTGTATCGCCGGCGATCATTCCACGTCTTTGCGGATCCACCGATGCCAAATAGAATATGGGATACGTTTGTCTTCTCGTGCCGATCACCGGCGATATTATTCCTCGTCGAATTCCTTATACTGAACATTGAGACTAACTCGCATTCGGGGCGCGTCCGGAGCCGATGAGAATGACCAGAGAAAGCAGAGAAGAAGATCAGAAAGATTGAGAATACTGTGCAGAGAGCTAGGGTGGCTTTCATGATGAAAGAGAAGATATCGGTGGCTTTCACTGTTGGCCAAATGAGGAAATTCCAGGCCTTGAAAGGGTCTTGAATTCTTTCTCGAGGAGAAGGCATCCTTTTCCGAGAAAGATCTAAGAAAAGAGGGAACAACAGAGAGAGAGGGAGACAGAGAGAGAAATTGCTTATTTTTGTTATTGGTATTGGTAAAGGGAGGGATCTTGAAGATAAGCAATAAGCAGGAGGAGGAAGAAGGGATCTTAAAGATAAGAAATTAGGAGGAGGAGGAGGAGATATGATTGTGGACCGAATCTTTGTTGAGCAGTAAAGTAGATGACCATAAACCAGCTTTTATCGGACGAATGCCTCCTTTTGAAAGGGGATTGCAGAATAATGTTTGTGAGAAATGATGTTTGAAAATCACCGGAAAAGAAAAGAAAATCTCTATTTATCAGCTTCCCAAAACCGAAAAACAAATATCAATATCTGCGTTATACATCTGTTTTTCAGGAAATTTTCTGGGTTATAAAGCCAAACAAGATTCGGCTTTTCCGAACAAAACTAGAAAGTGACATTTCTGGGATTTTGTTAGATCGATCAATCATCATTATTACCTAAGCAGATCTTCAGCACAAGATTGTCTTTCTTTTTTCTTTTGAGATATTAATGTAGTTACCTTTTTTCTTCACCCTTTTTTTTTTGGGGGGGGGGGGATATTTTGACTTCTCTTTCAATTTATTTTCACCAATCCGAAAGAATTAAGATCAACCCGAGTAATCGACAATAAGTATAGTATGGGTAAGGTCCAGTCTACAAATTTATTAATGGCTTTTATTATTCAGCGGTACTACAAACCCAAGGGTGTAATGTCCAACTCCGAGTCAACCGTGTAGGCAATGGCCGAGCCCCCTTTCTTCGGTTTACTCCTCATTTCAAATGGCCGTTCGTCTGAGGGTAGCGCTATCAATCATTAAGCCTGATTCAAGTTCAAATCCCTCAAAAGTGGGCATCGATAATGACCATGGAGTGGAGTATTCAGCCCTGCGAGACTTTATCCTTTTATTGCACGTTATTGCTCTCCCATCCGTTGAGGGAAGGAAGAGCAGATTTCAAATTTCGAAACACAGGCTTATTGAAGGACCAAAAAAATCTTATATATATAAATGAGATATCTAATTAATTAGAACATCTTACGATAAATGCACATGGATACTCCATGAATTCTGAACATGGATGCCTGTGCGTGTACATGATTGGCTGACTTTCTGTGCATCCATGGGGAGGATCAGGGACATTGCTCTCTCTCTCTCTCTCTCTGTTTTTTTTTTCTGTTGCCATTTTAATGAGGTTCTTGAAACAATGGCATCAAATAACCTGGGAAAAAAGAAAAAAAGAAAAAAAGGCATCAGGACCCAATTGCCCCTATGCCGAAAGTGGGCCAGTGCAAGTTTGGTGTGAAAGCGAAATACGACAAATGCCTCAGATCCAACTTTTGAAAGGACTTTGGGGTACAATAAATGTTCTCAGACGGTGCTCCCTCCTCTTCCCATGTCCCCTCTCATAATGCCTAGGGTCATTTCCCAATTGCAAGTATCTTAGACAGAGCTCCTAGACCGGAGCCCAGAAATCGATGCAGTTACAATGGTTCTTTTGAAGTCCAGTCGTTTCTCTAGCCCAATTTGTCTCCGGCAAACTATTTCCCTCCCTGTTCAGGGCGCTCATGTCTTAATGTTCAGCTCCAGCCTATGTTTCCACGTTACGTGGCCCAACCGTCTTTCTTTCGCCTGCCCACTATCTTTCTCTCTCGTTCGGTTTTATACTCCGAAAAGCAGCTGTCAGCCCAGTACTAATGTTCTAAAATGGGTTTACTACTTATTTGGGTGCCATGCATATGGTTTTCTCTTTTCATTCGCAGGCCGAGAAACTGGCGATTGGCATGGTAAATTGATTCCCCATACAGAAAACTACCCCTCGCTTTCTTTACTACAACGCATCAACTACAAATTTATTGTGGATTGGGAAGCGTAAAAGCCATTTATCAATTAAAAGTGTGAGAAAGCCAATTTAGTTAGATCTTTATTTTTTATTATTTACCATTTTAATTTTATTATTTGTTGTCTATTATCACTACTTATTTATTTTTTATCAACAATTCTTTTTCTTTTTAACAAAATCTTTATCGAAAAAGAGAGAAAAAAAAAAAAATATATATATATATAGAGAGAGAGAGAGAGAAGTAGAGAAAAAATAGTAAAAAAAAAAAAAGAGAGTAGAGAGTATGATAGAAAAAGAAAAGATAAAGAGAATAAGAAGATAAATAATAGAAACAAAAATGATGATTAGAGAGAAAATAAATAAATAAAAAAATTAGAGAATGAATAAATTGATAAGGTTAAAAAAAAAGATATTTAATGATCCTAAAAAGGAACAACAAATTAAGAAAACGTTATTATGATGTATTGTTAACTTCTTCTTCTTTTTGCTTTTTATAAATATTCTCGTTTTTTAACAAAAATAAAAAATAAAATTAACAACCAAATAAGTTTTTTTTTTTTAAAGAAAAACAACAAAACACGAATCATTGACACAATCAACAAGCCCTTTGCTTTTTTACAATGCCTAGATTGTCCAATCTTTTTGTGTTTAGTTTATGATTATTAATAGACGTTGATAATTAGGTTATTGAAAAATAAAATAAAAATATTTAATTAAATTAATACTATCAATTATTGTAAACTATTAAAATAATTAATTAGTATCTCCATTTGTTATAACAAAGACAAATAAAATATTTATGCAATTTAAATTTTATTATTAAAAATATTTAGGTCTATCAACAAACAACAATTTTTTAAAAAAATTTATGAAATACTTAACACCTTACTTTTTAAATTTGAACAATAAGAATGCCCCTAAGCTGCAAAACAAACATCTTCTTTTATTCAAATCTCATTTCAGACCGTTCAAAAATTAATTCATTAATTCTTACATCAAAGTCTTGTAGAAATTGTCTTCCATAAGCTAATTCTTAGAGGCCTAACTAGTGCTTACATGCCTTTCTTTCTTCCTTTTCTTTTTTTTTTTTCCGGCCCCGGGGAGGGGAAGATCATCGGACATTCTTCCTTCCTTTACAATTACGGTATCCTTTCATTGGCAGCAATGGGATGCAAGAAATAAAACTAAGATTGATGACATATACAAAACACGTACCCCTTGTGGATTATGAAGGTTCTCCCACGAGAGTTTGCGTTCTACTGCACTACAGTTATTGGGAGAGCAATGCCACGTATTGACGAGTTTCGACCCGATGATGAACATGAGTGTTCAGAAAGCAGTGCGTTTTGCAAGGAAGGACCTGCCTAGTTCAACGTAGCAATACCAAAGGAGTCAACGTTAAAATAGTTTCTTCAGTTGGCTAGTGTTTCTAAATACTAATGGCATTAGTTACGGCCTAAAAAAGGAATAAAAAATTATCCAAAATATCAGAAGTATACTTTTGAGAAGCTAACTTATTTTATTGAATGAGAATAATTAATTAGCAACACTTAGAATAATAAAAAATGTAAATTAATCATATTTTATTTGTTTTATAAATAAATAAAGTTATATATAATAAAATTACTCTGCTTTTCTCCTGCTCAATAAGAGTTTTTGCATGGTAGTATTCTTATTTCATTCATCTTTAGACCTTCTTCTTCTTCTTCTTTTCTTTCTCCCCCGAATAGAGGTGGGACATTGAACCCCTAATCTCCTTCTACCCCTCATATTCCATTTCCTAGAAGTCAAAGTTAAGGATTCTAAAATTACTAATAGTATGGTCTGTAATTAAACAGTTGAAATGAAATCTTAATTCTAATTCTAGGATTCGAATACTTAAATTGATGAACTAAAAATATGATATTGAAAGCTTTAAAGTTTTTTTTTTTTAATGAATGAAAATTCAGTTGCGGCTACTTACACTTGAGTAATTACTGCAACCATAATATTAATTGCAGTAATTGTGTTACTCACAGAAATCTTTATGCTCATAAGCCACCTCACAATTTAAAAGAAGTCAATTTTTTCTCGATTTTTAAAAGAATTCAAGTCTTACATGAAGGAATTGGGTTAAATGGGGAAAATTATAGTCATTCAAACCTATTGATCATATCATACGCTGTACCATTACAATGTAGGCATAGGAAGACCTCTTGTCAGTTATAGGACGTCTTAGATTCACTGAAACGGAATTGAACGAATTTGATGAGTTAACAAGTCCGATTGCCACTTCTGTCATTAATAAGCAAGACTAGAAGCCGTGAATTGCAACTGGTGCAATGCTCTCAGCGGCAATGCGCACACTTACACGAATACAAATGCCACCCTTTCCAAAACGCCACTTGCCTTGAACAAAGAAGAAAAACAACACAGAAGTAATGGCCTCTTCCAACACCTAAAGGAAGAAACGAATTAAGCAACGATGACAAATTGAATCATGAATACAATGAAGCAAGAGGCCAGAGCTCACGAAAACAGCAACAGCTATATGGCTACATGAAATTCCATGGAAAATCTGCAATAAAAGCATAAGACATCCTCATTCAATATTCACAGTGAGCATTGGTCAGCCCAAAAGAAGGAATATGAAGATTTTTTTTTTATTTGGCATAATTAGAATAGTTTTATTGACGATGGAATCAAGAACACAGGGAAAAAGATATTGGCCCTATCGGATCATGTACTTATTATGCTCAACTAATTACTGATCCCTTTTCCATCTTCTTCATTGCAAAACCTTTTCATTTTTCATAGGCTCGGCTCTGGCTATTTTGTCATTGATGATATGTATCACATGGGATCAAGAATAGTTCGTTCACTGAAACTCCATGTTGAAAGTCTATGTTTCGGAAAAGAATTCACTATATTTTGCTCTGGGCAAACACACCCTTCCAAATTGGTGAAAAGCTTTATCTTATTTGATTTCACGTACTGTGCCTACAAGGCAAATGACAAATTGGAGGACTAAAAATTAACTATAGAACGTAAAAGTGATTCAAGAGATCCATGACGAGTTGAGGACATCTTTTGATTGTTCTTTTCAGGACTGAATAAGGTTCAAATTAACTTGAAAGAAATGGCTAAAAGGTAAGCCATCACCACAAATTCACAAAAAGAGCGAATTTGCAAAATTTGAAGATTTAGTTAATGAAGTCCTAACATTAAATTATTTAGGAGTAGAGATTGTCTTACAAAGAAAAGTAGGGTAAGAACTCAAAAAGAAGAAATACAAACCACTAATGGTTCAAACCCCTCAAAGGTGGAGTTAAAATTTCTCCAAAAGGTAACAATAGAAGTGGAAAACAGACGAAAATACTTTGCGTTCCCTCCTAATCAGCATGTTCCTTCAAATCCCATGAGGCTCGGGTCCTAAACGAAGCTCTAGGTCTACGACTCCTGCCTGTGATTGGGAAGAACCATCTTGACCTAACTGCCCCTTCTTCTTTTTAACCCCACCAGCGACATTCCTGAATCTCTCGTCCACAAGAAGGGGTAGCTGCTGAAGTTCTTCTTTACCATCATATGCGTATTCTATAGATTGAGTTAATTCTTCTGGCGTTTTGATGACGGAATTTCTCTCCCAGGTGCTATATTCTGTTCGATGTGAATCGTTGCCTGGAGTAACCTGTCCAGGTTGATCACTTGGAATGTTGTTCTTTGATGTCGTGATGTCCAAAGAAAGAAGGCGCTCTTCGTCGAGGGAGGCAGCCTGTTTGAGCTTAGCCCTGTCTCTTCTATGGATATTCATGTGGCCTCCCAATGCTTGCGCGTTAGAGAAGCCTCTCTTGCAGAAAGCACAAGTGTAGGTCTTGTCTCGGCCACTTAAACCCTGCCAGCCTAGTGAGCTCCACAGAAATTCCTGAGAATTTCCTGTGGTGCTGGGGTTGTTTCCATGCATTTTCAAGCCAAGAAGGAGAAAGAAAGAGAGAAATTTAAGGAATATTACAAGAGGTAAAAAGAGGGAAAGCAAGTACACGAGGTCGACTGGTCGCTGTGAGAGAAGCTTTCAGTATTGGTGGAATCATATATAAGTCAGGCCTGCACCAATTTTCTTCTAGATAATTAATTGGATTATATTAAGTCGCTTATCAATAGAAAAGCAACTACTTGATTAAGTCTATATATATATCAGTAGGTAAGAACTCATAACTTTTAAATTAAAGGTCTCAAGTGGATAAAAAAAAAATTACAGAATAATATAATTCATTGCTTGGAATGAGTTTTTTTTTTTTAATATATAGACGATCAGAATTTTTGTGAAAAAAAAATCTAAGAATTAATATTCGTGGCAATTTTTGTCTCAGCCATATATTCCCTTTGATGACCAACGTGTCCTCATCAATTGTTCATCAAGGGTATTGCCTTGTAGTTTTATCTCTTGTTTCTTTTGTAACTTTTATTTACAGAGTCAGTATGGCACGCGACCGTTCATGTCATAGTGCATGCTTCGTGAGGCCTTCAACGACTGCAAAATTTCCACACACAGATAATTGGAGACCGCGATAGTTAAAAATCAACACCTCAACTGGTTTCGTGCACACTTGGATTTGTATTCGGATTAAGAGTACAATAATAATTTATACGGTAACCTTTAAACGTCGTGACAAGTTATTTAATTTCTTGTTCGCGTGTCACAGCCTTCAAACGTAGGGAAAACCTAGCCTAATTTCTCTTTATGTGCATGCTTCAGCAGTTGAGCTCTTTGCGGGCTGAAAAGCCTGAGGAGTCATCTTGGCTTTTGTGCTAGAGTCGAGAGATATCATGCGAGATTATACTAAATTCACTTTATTAGTCTGATCAATGGTAGATCATCAACTTCAGGAAAAGTAGAAAAAGAAAAGAAGAATACTCAACATACATAATAGTTGACCTTTCTGGATGTTAGCTATTTGACTTACTATCTAGCTAATCCCACGAAATCAGACACAATTTATAAATTTGTATCGTTCTCAATGTCATCTGATTCAAGCTTGCATATATAATTCCAGACGCTTAACTCAGAGGCAATCTTCTTCTCATATCGATAGTGGAACAGTATTTATGTATTATTCGATAACTACAGCAGTTAAGCTTGTCGTTGGGTTCATCTTGATGTTTGGGCATTAAGAGAGCATTAATACCATTATTCTTCTCCTGGCAAGTATTTCGAGATAAAATTATTCACAGAATTTGTTCTCCTGGCATTAATACTACTATTGATGTTTGGACGTTAAGAGAGCATTAATACTATTATTCTTCTCCTGGCAAGATTTTGTTTAAAGATTTCTCGAGAAACATTCAATCATTTATTGAATCGTTTTTGCTATCGTTAAATCTTGCACACACACACACAGACACACAGACACACACACATATATAAATGTTTTGGCCGACAGCAGTACGTACATGCAGGTCTGTTTGTATGCCATTATTCCTAAAATTTCTTGAGTATGCTCCCCCTAACCCCAGTCTATAAAAAAAAAAAAAAAACCCAATTAATGTGCATGTACAAAAGAAATTGATGAAAATTGGGAGCGTAGAGTAAGTTGGTATAGGATTTTTCTCTACACTGTCATGGCTTATGGGGTCAAGTGGGCCGGAGCTTCGGTTCCAAAATGGTTCAAGTCCTGAACCCAATAAATTATATGGGCATGATGAGTACAAGTTGATGAAAAGAAATACTTCAAGAATTTTTCTCACTTCATGTCCTTTTTCTTTTTTCTTTTTTTTCTTTTTTTACCTGAGACAAGTCCTTTTATCCTTCATGACATCCGTTGTACTCACCTTGCTTTTGTTTTTCACACACACACAAACCCTCTCTCTCTCTCTCTCTCTCTCTCTCTCTCTCTCTCTCTCTCTCTCTCAGTCTTTGTTTCTTTCGTTTCTACGAGGGCAATATCCGAATCAGCGACGTGCATCGTCAAAAGAGTGCCCAGTTACACCATAGTTAGATTCTATCGTGGCTTTGTTTTGTTGGCCCAAGCAGTGCCAAAAGAGTGAATGCGATATCAACACTAATTAGGTGATTATACTCCAAGCAATGTTTTTGATTGCCGGCTGAAGTTGACATTTGGTGGATTATCATGATTTTCTACTTCCGACCTCACCGTCCGTTGGACCTTGGGAGGGGGGGGGGCTTAACAGCCCCATGATGCCTCAATTTTTGATCTAACTAAGCATGATGCACTGACATGTATGATAGTGACACTTCCAAGAGTGATGTACAGCTAAATTTAATTTAGTTTATAGTGACAATAACGCTTAGTTGATTTATGGATCCATAATCACCATCCAAACTCATGAAGTATCAGAAATAAATAATCATAATTTTTTTTTTATGACAGCGGATCCGGTGGCCGCCATTGACTGAAAGGGGGAAGGTTGCCATCGTCTTGAGGAAGTAAGGACATTGATGTCGTAACCGACAATGTCATCACACTCGCAACAATTTGTATTTGGGAAATCATGCTTTAGGACACGTGGAAAAAGTATGTGAGGAGACTAACCGACAGTAAGATTATTTTTCTTCAGCAAAATAAAAATTATGTTTCTATGTCTAAACTTGATTCTGGTTTGTGTCACGAATACCAGAGCCTACGCTTCTATAAATAAATGTCAGAGATGCTTCTTAGGTGAAACTAGAAAGAATTGTGAGCCATCTCACGTCGTCTTAATTTGTCGTTATTTGACCCGTTTCTATTTTTTTTCTTTTTAGAAAAAAATCACGTCTCATACTCCCATTCATAATTAAGAGCTGTGTCGAATGCTTGCCTGAATTCCGTTTTTTTTTTTTTTTTTAAGACAAAAACTTGGCACAGAAAATGGGACCCATCTGTATGTCCGGTAGGAAAGGTTATGTGACGTCCATAAAAAAAAAAAAAAAAAAGGGTGTTCGAGCGGGAATGGAAAGGCTGAGCTGAACTTAATTGAAAGGGATTTTGCACCAGAGACATTTGGAGAGACCCCCGCCATACGTACAGACTTGCAGTCTGACCCAGTTATTTGATCTCGACAGAATTTTCCGCTCAGTCTTTGAACAAGAATTAAACATTCCTTTGTGTTAGTTTTGTCGATTTAAGGACAGATCAACCCAAGTACTGTCAGTCAGAGGAGAATTCAAAATTTAAAGATATTCTGAAACAGAAATCTGAAACCGCTAGAAAGAAACGGACTCTGGGAGACTGGGACAATCAATCGCGTTGGCGTTGTGTGTTGTGCTCCAAAACCCAACAGGCCTCCTCCTGCTCAAAATTACCCACGGAGGTCTTTGTAGAGGAGGCATTCCGGGGCGAATCGGTGGATTTGATTAATTCAGAATTGAGCTGTTGCGGATCCACCGGGCCAGCTCTCTTTCCACACTTTTTTCTTCTCACCAATTCAATATTTTTGACATCATCTAATTGGGCTTCAACAACCTTGCCTTCCACAAAGGGGAAATTTAGGCAGGATTTGGGAAATGGGTCCTTCTGTTAGGTTTTGAAACCCGCGTCTTATCCAAGTTCACTCTTGTTGAAGCCCAAGTAGAATAAAATCCTTAAGATGGTCTTGGTCTATACAATTTTGTTTAGCTATTGACAAGGCGCCTCCTCCAGAAGCCCTACAGCTTGGGGACGCCCCAAATGGAAAGGAACGGGCCTTATTATGATTTCAGCACACAGAGAGAGAGAGAGAGAGAGAGAGAGAGGGAGAGCCTGCCAAATGTCACGTGTCCGTGAATCAAGCTCGTGAGAGAAGGAACTTTCTTCCATGCAAATATGCCCTGTTAGCTGCCAAAACAATAATAAATAAGCCACTTACAAAGAGCCAACCCAATTACCGTGGAATTGCATCTACCGAGTACCCATTCTCTAAACTATAATTTGGAATTACAAAATGCCCTTAACAGAGAAAACCCACTCAAGCTGGAGAATATTGAACGTCTCCCATTCCCTCACATAGCCCTATAATTACTAGTTAAAGAAATGGAAAAACGACATTCCATGCCCATGTGCACTCCTGCAACTGCCCACCTTGACTTCTTTCAGACTCTGCGTAACATCAGACCTCGCTAGTTGTTACCAAACAGGCCCATCCAACTCACTATCACAATGAAGACAAACCCCCAACTAATCGCCTTTAAAGTTTAACCCCGCTCTTTCACTGATCAGTTAAAAAAAAAAAAAAAGAAAAACTCTTTCACTGATATAGTGCTTGGCAGAGATCAAGACAAACGATCCCACTTTCCTATCTAGACCTGCTTTCGATTATTTCATCTGCTCTAAGTCTACCATTTCAGTCACATGCATGCATTGTAGAATACGAAAAGCCCGTATGAAAAAGGACCTCAAATCATTTAAACCATCTTCAATTCTTAGCCCACAATGGAAACTATTCGTTGGGTATAACATAAATTCCTTCTGTTTCAAGGGCTCTCTTTCTCTCAGACCTCAGTTTCTCTGGAATCACATTTAAGTCAAGGGTATGTTCTATCAAATTTCCCCTTAATAGAAACCAGACACACAGCTCATATTAACATCTTGGGTTCTTACAGAGGTACCCGACATCTCCTCTGACAAAACCCTTTTTAAAATTTTTATCCTCAACAGTGCTAAGTCATATTTTATTCCATAATTCTCTTGATTTTATAATGGAAAATCCAGATAGCTAATTGTTTATGCATAAGAAGAAACAAAAGATGCATAGATAACGCCCATGAGTCATGATGCGATAATATTCTCTTTCTGATTAAAGAAAATCATATTTTAATGTCTCAGAGAATACTTAAATGGAGTGATTCCCGGAGTTGGTATCATTTTTTGGCGGGATTATGAAGCATAGAGAGAAAAGTAGTAGGTCAGAACAGAAGCTAATGGACATATGCGAGGAAAGTAATTGAAACATGAGCAGATCAGATCATGAATGATGGCAAAAGTACAAGAAAAAAGGGAATCGATGTTTTGATATATCTGACTTTAAGTGTCCTTTGAAAACCAATCTGTGTGTATCTTGTGGGTTAGTTTAGTTTTTGTTTCTGATGAAATGTCAGTGGGTTACTGAATGGGAAAAAGAGCTAGCACGTTAACCCATGCATTTTTGGTCAGTTCCTTAGCCCCCTTAAAACCCGACTCATACCCATAATCTCACTATCTCATAAACCCAAGCTGCCATTATTGATATCTCTGTGTCCAAATGTATGCAAGCAGACGATATTCCAGCTTGACTTAAGTTCTGGACATATATGCACCACAGCTGTAAATCATTCTTAAAGATCTCAAACCGCAGGATACCTTAAATTCGACAAGCAACAAGTGATGAATTTCCTTTCCTTAGCTCTGAGAAGCGTGGACAGAAGGCATGGAAAACTAAGGTTTTATGATTGGCATAAATTTTGCCTTCTCGTATTGAAAAGTACTTCAATTATTTCATTGGTGAATTTGGCAATAAGCACAAAAAGAGCATGAATTAAGCTAGCCAGTAGCCAGTGAGGCATCGTATCCATTCTTAGTTCTCCATGATTAAGAACTTTGGAAATGATCGGTTGAAACAACAATGAATATGTAAATTTAAATCTCTAACCACTATTGTACAAAGTTAATATCAACTTTGAAAATAGATAAGCTTCATGGATGTCTCTCATCTGTATATTGTTATTCTTGCATGCACCCTGAAAATCATTAAGGATATAAAATGATAAAATCAAACTCCAAGCAAAGAAAGAGGCCTTGTTCTTCACCTCAAGATCGAAGAAAGAAAATCAAAGTCAAAGGGATAATAAGAACAATTATCAATTAACAAACAGTGATATGTACCCCACTGGTGCTTCGAATTTTGATACTACTTCACCTTAGGTGGGTCACCAAGCCTCAGTTCGAGATCCACTTCCTCACGGGAGCAAGGGTTAATTTCGAAAACCTCAGACTGGAAATGAACCCTATCAACTGAATTTGGCTTCAGAGAGAAAGGCAATGATGATTTTAGTTTACCCGATTCAGTTCTCCTTCTTTTGCAGCCCACAACCTCCTCTTCACCATCTGAAATAGTCGGTCGAGTTTGTCTAACAACCAAATTCAAACTTACTGATAAGTCAGTTTTGACATAATCTACTTTAGCCCTACTACCAGATTCCAATATTCTTGACTTCTTCTCTGCTTCAATATTCCTTGGATCGGAGGTATGATGACATCTATCTTCAGCAATGTTTAGCCTTGAATCCAATGATGGAAAACAAGATCTAGGAGGCCATTGGTGGTCTTCCTCAATAATAGAAGAAGAAGAGAGAGGGAAAAGGGCCTTCTCAGAGCAATTCTCTTGAGCAGGTGTAGTGGAAACCCTAGATGATGAAGAAGGCGATGGAAGGGCAGCAGGATCAGAATTAGGATTGGGCATGCATATCGAGGAATATAATTGAGATGGGTATTGGAAACCAAAAGATGTGAAGGTGTTTGGCAGGTGATTGTGAGGATTTTGAGTGTCATTTTGAGAAACTTCACTGTGGGAAGTTGGAGACTGCTTCAGTCTAGCTCTATCCCTTCTATGGATATTCATGTGACCCCCTAGAGCTTGAGCCGACCTGAAGTCTCTTCTGCAAAAGCTGCAAGAATAAGACCTTGGAGGCCATATGCACCCCCCAAGTGGCCCAGCTGCATCTTCTGCAAAAGCTTGCTCTTCCCATGAATCATCATACGAAGGTTTGTTTGAAGCTTGAAGATGAGAATTCCAACCATGTTTTTGCTTAGTCCACATCCAATACCGCGCTTGCTCCATGTTACTATATCTATATCAGAGACTAGAGTTTTGAGATTATATTTCACGAAATATATAGGATTAAATAGGCAGCAGGAGAGATAAAAGTGAGGTGTTCAGATGATTGCTCTTGGCCTCGGAGAAATTATTTGGAAGGTGAATGGGCGTCCAGCTTATTTTGGATGTCTCAGTGTAACAACTCTTTTGGGGTTTTGTGGTTGGTTTCAAACACAGGCCACCATGTAGGGTACCATAAATGTTATTCTTCTGGTCCTCTATTCCTTCGTAGGATGGCGAAAGACAAACAATGATATATATGACTAAACTAATAAAAAATATAATTCTATTACGAAAAGACATGTAAATGGGACTAATAAATTAAATGTCTGTCCATTATTGAATTTTAATTTTAAGTTGTAGTTAGTCTATTATTCATAAAAAAAAAAATTGATAATTGGCTTATTATTCATTAGACAATGCATTAACTGCAAGTAATATTTAAAATTCAATGATATGAATACATGTCTAATATCTGCGTCCATATAATTTTTTATAAAAAGTAAACATTAAATTTAAAAAAATTAGGACCAAAAGAGGGTTTATCCTCTTCTTTACTTGTATTTAATGATAAATTGATCTATAAATATATATTATGAACTATTATTAAAATAAATTTTGACTTAATTAAATGTTTAATTTGATATTTGAAGTAGTTTCACTTTAAATTTAAATATTTTTAGTGGAAAAATATCTATACATAAAATTTTAAAATAAAAAATTAAATGGAAAAAAATCAATTCCAAGTTATCAGGTCAATCAATTCGACAGTTAATTGGGTCAAATATTCATCTAGGTTTTTTTTTTTTGTAATAGTCTAATTAATTTGTTGTCCGATTTATTATTAGTTCACTGATCAGACTAGTCAAACCAATTAGAGTTTATAACTCGATAAGATGTTCACATAGTTATGCTTATCTAGTTTCTTTTAGGAATGATACATATTCCAATAATACCTAGTGCTTCTTAATTAAAGTCTGGGTAAATTTTAGGGGTAAAAGGGTCATTGTGCTCGTTAAGGGTATCTGACCCCTGTGATATGGATATTCAATGTCGACTTATAAAATTTGTAGAAAAGAATTGGTTCCATAAAGCTTTCGCTAGTGATTGTCCCTTGCACTGTTTTTCTTCCATCCATGTTAAGAAATTTCTTCTCGTGATAATTATCTTTCTTGGGATCGTTGTTTTTTCTTTTTTCTTTTTTCTTTTTCTTTTTCTTTTCTGGGTCTTAAGTATGCTAACTAATGGTAACCCATACAAACTTAGAAGGAAAGTATGATGCTCAAAAGCTTGAATGACGACAGAGAGATGATCATCTCGAAGCCGCAAGTTTAACACAACACAAGAAGGCAGCCTGAATATGGTCCAAAAGTGGATACAAAGTTGACAAGATAGGCACGCATGCACCTTGGCGAGGTTTATCTTACATTAATGAAATGAAATTCACGCAATAGTTAATAGTATATGATTATTTATAATTTATAATCTACTAAGTGTTCCATTAATTCTTTGGAGATTGATACGAGGAATCCTCCTTAAGAAAACAAATTGCTAGTCATTGGAGCAAATATTGGGATGAAAGGGTATGATATCAAATAAGGCAAATTTAAATTTTGATGAGATGACAAAAAATAATATTCGATTGAAAGAATTTTTAAAATTAATCAGAATAACTTTTAAAATATAATAAAATAATTTATAAAATTTTATTATTTGATAGATATTTTATTTCATATGTTTATATGGTATTTATAACTAAAATTTTTTATTTAATTAAAAAAATGAAAAATATTTTAAAATAAATTAAAATAAAATAATACTAAGTAATTTACATAGTTTTTTAATAATTTAATTAAAAATTTTAATTATATTGAAATAAATAAATAAAATATAAAATAATAAGAAAATGTCCTTTATAATATGTCTTAGGCCAATATCATATTTAACGAATTGGCGTTCATGTACCAATTGACTAGATGAAAATGTTGGAAACGATTGGTGCACTGGAAAAACATATATGTTGGCTGCATTACTTCATTAATTTAATGAAGATCCAAGAAGCAGGAATATGCCTCCTTGTACAGTCTCGTTTTTCTTCTTCTTTTTTTTTTTTTCCGCAACAAGTAAAATTTTGTTATGATATTTAGGTGCGGTGTATGCTACTGACCACTAGTAAATCACTAACGTCAATTACACTGGAACTAGACCCATTTTCCTTTTACTTTATGAATGTCAAATAAAACAACGTAACATGAGATTGCGATTGATTTTGTACAGTTTGGAATGGGTTTCATTAGGAATAAGTTTCGTGGAACACCATGAAATTGGGGGAAAAAGAATGGTCATAACCTGAAAAGAATAAGTGCGGTAAGAGGCTTAAAGCCTGGCCAGGAGATTGACCAGCCCCCCCCCCCCCCCCCCAGCGGTGGCTGTTCTTGCTTTAAGACTCAAGTCTTGGAATGAGGAAACTATCAACAAAAAGTAATTGTTATTAATTATAAAATTTAATGATAAGTCAATTTATTTTTTAATTTCAAATTTAAAATTTTGATCCTAATCTCTATAAACTAAAAACAAGAGAAAGCAATTTTCTAATTTTAAACACTTTTTCACTAATACATCAGAATCTCCTCCATGTTTTAATCTAATAAGATTATCATGGGGTATCTCTCAAAAAATAAAATAAAATAAAATTATAGTGGGTAGTATTATGGATATTTCTGCTAAAAATGTTTTCCTAAATGACGTGACATAAAAAGTGAGTCAATTATTTTTAATTTTCTTGCTGGTATTCTACACTTAATGCATGTTTGTTTGTCGAGAAATATTTTCTTAGATTTCCTTTTGTACATTTTTTCCTATTTGACAGGATAAAAAATTAGAGTCAATAAAAAAAATATTACATAAGTCAACCAAAAAGCAAATATATTTTCAAGTCATTTTCTCTGGAATGACAGAAAAGCAAACATGAAATGCAGAAAGAAGGCACGAACTAGAAAGAGGGTTTTCGTCGCCGGCCTACTCCATTGTTGATGTCGTCAGTCGTCAGCGGCTGTGTCGCCAATTGCTACTGGTCGACCTTTCCATCGCTGTCGGCGGTCTGCTTTATGGCCGGTGTCGCCGGTCGTCAGTCACTATTCGTCGGCCTTTCCATCGCTATCGTAAGTGGACTCACCAACATTGTTGTTTTTGCAAAAACTGTGATTCTCAAAATTTGACCATTGTCCATCGTACTGAAAAATTGGTCTCACACACTTATTTCTTCAATTTTGGATTATGTAAAGAATAATTAGCTTTCGTGATTTATTTGTATACTTTGAATTGGAGGTTAAAATATTCTATTAGGTCGAAATAAAATTTTTGTTTAATAATAACAGTCCACGTTACTTGTTCGCTATTTTGTCTCTAAAATTGTATTTGATAAATAATTAATATACACTAAGCACAAAAAATTTTATCTCAATGTCATTGACAAACAACAACAACAAATAATCTTTTTTTTTTTTGAAAAAAATTATATCAAAAATATTTTACAAAAAATAACTTATTTTTCTACAAACAAACAAATGCTTAATTGAGTCATTATGTCATATTGTGTCAATTACAAAATATGGCATATCATTTAATAAAAAAATTATTAAATTTTGCGTTACTCTTATCATTACTCATTATAATGTCAATAAAAAAAATTGAAATGTACAAAAAGTGAATGAACCGCCCGTACACTTCTCAAGTTACATTTTATTGTGTATTGGGTACGAAGTAATATTTACAAAATTAAAATTAACTCTTTTGTTATGTTTGGCATACAATATTAACAATAAAATAAATGGGTTCCATATGTTTATTACTTTTTATATGAATAAGTAAAAAAAATTTAGTCTTAAATTTTTATATTTTTATTTAATGACTGTTTTTTAGAATAAAAAATGGCCTAACCATTTTGGTCAGTGTACAATTTTTAATAAATTTGTTTTTTATTTTAAAAATTAATTTAAATCAAATTTAAAAGATATATGACTCAAATAAAAATACAAAAAAAATTAAAATTTAATTATAAAATTATAAAATTAATTTTTATATCTCTTTTCTATACTTTATTTTTTTTTTTAATCTCTTTCTTCCCTTCTCTATTTTCTTTGCATCTTTCCTTACGTAAGGTTAATTTAATAACTTTACACATTCTTTTTCCCTTTTGCATTCGTAAAGACTAAAATTCAAGTTCTCAAAATTGAAATTAAGAATTTATGTGATTTTCCAATTAAATCTTGTAGTTAGTGGCAATTTTACATGTTCTTTAAAAGGTTAAAATTTGCGCCTCTTTTAGAGATTAATATTTACACTTATGAACCTTCAATGGGTTTTAATTTGTCTACAGATGATGTTGAAAACTGGCTCATGTAAATCTTACACCCCTTAAAATGACTAAATGTACCCTTTAAGTGGATGGTAGCCTCTGTAATTTTGACTTCTAAGATTCTTTTCTTTTCTTTCTTTCATTTCCAGCAATAGGACTTGACTCTATCCGAGCACCATTTGAACTTTTTTTGTCCGAGATTCGTGTATAAACGGGCTTTTTGCTGTCAAAATCAAATTAGATAATCTTTATCTTTTGTGTTCTTTCATTAGCGTTCATCTCCCCTCTTAGAAAATGATGCAACGAGTCTTCAGAATGGTCCCCCCTTAAAAGAAGTGTGACCTAAAACATATTCTAATTGGACTGTTGCCCTTGTACTCCAATCGGAATTGAAGTTTGCTGTCCTGAATAGAATTAACGATTATATTTTAGTGAGGAGGAGTAAGCGGAAGGAAATTTTATTGATACGCAAGAGCTAAGAAGAAGACGGTACAATAACTTAATAAAATAAACGGGTGCTAATCAGATGATAGTTAATGTCAATTTTTTTCGTTGGGTACGCGCAGAGCTTCTTTGACCTATGTCTTTGAAAACCTACGTTCATGCTCTCTTGAACGTTTCTTGTTGTCGCCTTTTCACTTGTTTCTTTGGAGACAAGACACAATTTATTTTCTACGGCCTGTCCCTGAAGATGTATTAACTAATTTTGTAGGTCGATCGGAAAATGAATGTTCAGCTTGGAAATTTGATTTTTGAAAACTGGGTTTTCTCCTTTTAGGAACTAGAACAGAAAAGCATTTTTTTGGAAATTTCAGGGTTGGACTTATAGAGATTCCACCAAAATTATTTGTCTTTTATTATTATTATTATTTTATAACCCACGACATCTTTGACCTGCAGTATCTCAGAGCATAATCAAACTTTTTCGTCCCTCCAATAAAGCTCTTCTCTTTGGCTAGCAGCTTGATATCAAGGTTAATCCAAGGTGTGATGTTCTGGAGGTTTGAACTAAAATGTTCTTCAAGCTTCACTGCACATTCTTATCCTTGGGATTAATTTTGTCTTTTTTTCTCAACCGTTCCTAGTTTTTTTTTTTTTTTCAAGAAAAAAACAAGAAGAGAAAATTCCCGAATGAACCCTCACTGGTTATTTCTTGACTTGATAATGCAGAGGGAGGGAGGTTAGGGCAGACAATAAAGGTTTAGAAAATATTAAAATGTGGGGTACCTACACTTGGGTGAGATATGACACTGAGTGATTAGAATTTAGCATCAGCTTGTTTTGACTTAAAGCATATGTATACATGTTATTGTATTATGGTGAATACGACATATTTTGCGAAAGAATCATTATGATTTCGTGTATGTATTACTCCCACCATTAAAGCACTAGCTAGCCTTGCTACCTAGTAGCCTGAGCTATTCATTTCCGTAATTAATGAGCAAGCCATTTGAATATGTTAACCTTTCGATATTAGTTTGAAAAACATTGACGATTTTCATATACGATAATCTTCCTGTAATTGTCTTACAATATTTTATTCGGAATAATGTAGGACAAAAAGTGTCAGAAATGTAAGATAATCAAGACTTTTTCTTTTGCGCATAATACTCGTTGGTTGTAATAGAAGGTGAAGACAAATTTAGGGCCTTTTGCCTTCTTCTCTTTCCTTTTGTTTTCAGGAGAAAAAAGGGAACCACATTAGCTGGCAATTCGATCCTTTAATTTAGTACAACTTTCACGCATACTGCTACATGATATGCGTTTAGTTAAAGTTGATTTTCTGATTATGTGGGTGTTTTTTTTTTTTTTTTTTGGTCCATTTTCCCCTCTTATGTGCAGCTAAATGTGAACCCTTCTTAATTGTCTTCATGGACACCAACTGGACTTGATTAAATGATATTCTGTTAAACAATTATATACAAATTTTTTAATTTTATTAATTTAAAAATATTACACAATGATAATTGAAAAGTTACACATACAAATAATATAAATATACTCACCAACTATAAAATAAATTAAAATACTCAAATCTTTATTCATTATACTATATTTATTTTTAATCTAATACTAAAATTATAATAGATGAAATTTAATTATTTAATTATTTATCAAAAAATTTGTATTAATTCACAAAAGTGTTAATTTTTTTTTACAACATAATTAACTCCTAAAAAAACAAATTTGTTTTGTGGACAACGAGTTTCACACCCAATTGAAAGGCTTTTAAGTTTAGTTTTTATGGGTATTTATGATTGAAGAAGTTATCTCGTGTGAGAGTATATTTGTCTTAACAAATTGCTGTCCGTTCTGTTATAAGCCCGACCCGATGGAGATCCTGAATTTGAAACCAAAAAATTCCTTTTGTACCTTCAGCAGATGTCTTGAGCAAAGACTGGGAATTCAACCATTTGACTGGCTAACTTAGAGTTTTGTACTGTGTCTTGTCACAAATTAGATAGATTCATCAATTAATAAACTGTCAAAATCTTGTATTTGGTCGAGCATCGTTATCTTCTTCTCTAACAAAACAAAACAAAACAAAAAAAAAAAACGAAGCATGCGACAAAATTATGTGCCAGAGGGGGACCGTCGTTGCTTGCGGGAGAGAACTTGTTCGATGTAACGAATTAAAAGATTGTGTATATTCTAGTCCCCCCAGCACTAACGAACACGGCAAGGAAAGAAGGATTACTCTTCCATGTCTCAAGAAGTCTCTGTTGTTGGCAGTTTCTTGGCAACGGATGGGCCAATGCACGGGAAGCCAGTGGCTTTCGTGCGTTGGATTCCCATAGTGCGTATCATCAGCAACATGCATGGCTCTGTTGAACAATGACTTGAATTTTAGTTTTCATTTAAAAGGCTCAAAGCCGTAAGAGATGAAATGCGCAGACAACATAAATTACGTTTTAAGTTCTTGTATTTTATTGATTTCGGATTTTATACTCTTAAAATCATAGTCGATTAGTCAAATTAAGTAAAAAAAAACAATTAGCATTGTTAATTGCGTCATCATCCCTCCTCTAGAACTATTGTCACGCGTAATTGCTTGAACTGTCATTACGATGTTGACGAAGGCACAACGCCAGGATGTTGTGTATGAACAAGGGGAATTTCCCCCATCATTCAAAGAAGTGAATTGAAAAATAAAAAAAAAAATTAGAAATATTGACTCCATTGTTTCTCAAAGAAAATTATAAACTAGATGGAGGAACGACATGTCCAGGCGCAGAAATATTTTACATTCTCTATACTTTGCCCGGGAGGTAACCCAGCGCATTTTCCTCCCTTTTCTCTCTTATTGCACGACGTCGTCCCTTCCTTGAATTTCTACCTCAGTGTGAACGCCAAATTCACGTCCAGCACACTTTCGCGCAGCAAAAGTCGACCATATCTTGACCCTGGCAAGATTTACCAATTAAAAATGGATTAAAACGAAAGTTGTTTGAATTGTACTCTCTTAATGTTTTGAACTTTATTTTGAATCGAAAGTCAACAAAAAGCTGAGTTTTGCGCCAAAATCTTCAGCCCATTAATCAAGCAGCCCATACAAGTGTTGAATGATTGAGCTGCGGACATAGTAGCCCATAACCTTGAAAATGGGTACAAGGGACTATTCGGCAACTTGAGTCCATACGACCGCCCATTGGTAGAGCCCATAACTGAAGTTCCTATTTTCTTCCACATAGAACCATGACGACAAATTCCAAGCACAGCATTTTCTCTCCCACAAGAATAAGACGAGGGAATGAAAGCGGAAGCGGAGGTCTCATTGCAGCGGACGAGTCTGTAAGCAGGGAGGCCGACCGACCGACTGCTCCCCGATCAAATTATTTCACGAACGGCCATCTGATTAGGCTTAAATTTGCGGCCCAAATATCGGGGAAATAAACATCCTTGCATGCCCCCCCCCCCCGGTTGTTTTGTGAAATCCATGAATGAAAGCGCTTGGTTCATGCCATAATGAATCAACAAGCCATCGTTGCTACCTGCCCAATTGCATTATGCATTAGAGCAGCGATCATCGGCTTTTGCGATCGATTAGAAGGCAAGAGATCGAGCTTTCATCCCTCTACATCTCTTTTTCACGATTCCCAGACATAGAGCCCAAGAATTAGGATTTTTCTTTTTTTATTTTTTCTTACATGGAAATTGCAAAAATCGTTGAAACGCCAATCCTTCCTTCCATGGATCCGTTTTGACGATTTTAATGAAATCCCATATTCGAGAGAGAAGCAGGGCGGTAGGATACAGTGGCCCAGTCAGTCAATCACAACAAAGAGCCACTCTTGCTAGCATACAGTGTCCCTTACGTGGCAGGATTCTGTGTTCACTCGTTAATGTTCGACATGACATGATTTGCAGATATCTGCATTATATTTCATTTTGCTTGGCTCCCCACATTTGCATATTTCCTAAGCTCCTGTCAGTTTTCTTATTTATATGATATCCCTGTTTGCTATACTCCCATGCCAAAAGGACTCAATACCAACTGCTTGTTTTTTGCTTCAAGATTGCCTTGTGCAACAGCTGCTGAACCTCAGAAATGGATCGAGGCATTGAACAAGGAAAACAGCAGGTACGCAGAAGGCTACGTTCAAGGGGATTCATGGAAGGCTACAAAACTTCACAAGTTGGTCTCATGTCTGTCTCCTTGGCAATATTCTCCTGACTGGTTGAATATCTTTCAAGGGGAGGCAGTGCCAGAAAAAGCTAAACATGGAGACAAAGTATGTTTCCTTGGCACGGTTTATCTTATTTTATATAATTGGGTCTGTATGATAGTTGGTGATGCTTAGATCACGGAGTTGTTACAGTTTATTTTAGTAAGAATTTGGGGAATCCCATCAAATTGCTATCATGTGATTGCAACCAACATATATTCAGCTCATTTTTTTGGGCTGATCAAGAGTTTTCACATAGATGCACACATACTTTCGTGGACATTTGTCTCTATTTATAGCTATTATTAATCAGCTGGCGCTCATGTCTTCCATTTATTCCAGCTACCATATTTAATGAAGGATGCCTCCTTGTGCCAGAATCTCTCTCCAAGCCTTTAAGGAATGTAGTTGCAATGAGTTCTTCAAACAGAGTTTTCAATTCAATAGTGTTGTCTTGTCTACGTTCATGTTGGGATTCTTTTCGTTGTCTAGACAAGGTAATTGATTCCAGATCTTAAGTAAAGGTCTAAAAAGCATAGCGGGTTTACAAGAACCTCATCAGCCTTCTACCTTGTAGAATCTAGCGATGTCAGCTTATAAGATTGGGGCAAGTGGTGGTTGCCTTCTTAAATTCATTGCTTGTTTTTGTTCACACTATTTGTTTTTACTGCATGGTCTGACACATGATTATCTACTCAAGTATTTGATGTTTCTTTCCTCTTTATCTTGTGGAAGGATCAATCTAGATAGACATCGACAAGGGCGAGACATTACGCACGTGGATTGGAAAAGCTTATAAGAATGGGGCAACGCGTGGTTGATTGCTTTAAATGTTTACTTGTCCATTTTAACATATAGAAATCTTCTTGTGATTTTGCCCCTGTTGAAATTGTAATTTTGTATTGCTGAAGAAAACTTTACCACTACCCAGTTCTTTAAATATCTTGAGTATTTTTTTTTTTACTTGCAAATATTAATATGATCACTTGTAAACTTGTATCTCAAACCATTTGTATCCATAATACTGGAGATATACATGTAGATTTAATTTCATGTTCTTTGCAAATGTTTGACAGTCATGACTTTTACATATACTTTCTAAATTTCTTCATGCTTATATGTATTCCTGACATCCTTTATTCTTGTTGGGTCCACTGGCCTTTCTGAGCCAATCATCAAACTTGGTTGTGAATATTCGTTCTTATGAGTACTTTGAAGGGGTGATAGGAGATGCAATTGAAGCACTTGAATATAAATGTGTTTTTACAATTAATGGTAATGTTCTGTTAGTCATTCATTTAATTGATGCTCATTGTCATCTAGAATAGTATTCACCATGGCCTGTCTCCATGGTCTTCCCTGAAGCTTTTGTTTTCTTACTTGCTCTAGATTCTTCAAGCTTTCATTTCTGTCTCTATAAGTTGCAGTGCTGATCTTAACACATGAAAGTTTTTAGTATGATTTGGAGGTTCTCACAGCTCAAAATCTCATTTAGCTTTTCAAAGATGGTGCTATGCTTGTCCATCATATGCCTAAATTTGAGCGCATATGCCTAAGTTTGAAAATTTGGGTTGCCTTGGACAGAAAATTGTCAAAAATAAAAAGTTATATGATATTAACAATCTTATTACTTTGAAAGAACTAATATGCCAGCTGACACAGTTGCATCAGAACAAAAACATAGATGAGTGAGGGAGCAGAATGGCACTGAATCAAGTGATGTCCATATATGCAGGGACATAGACAAGGGCTCCATCTGCCCTCTCTCCTCCCCACACTGAGAATGAGGCTCAAAGTTACGGTTAGCACTCACAAGAATCTGTCCCTGCATGCATACACTTAATACTGAAAAGGTCAACATTACTAAGTTACTTTCAGAATGACACCAAATGATACTTGGAATTTCAATGGATAGGGGAAAAGACAAAAATATTCCTCCATGTGTCAGGCAGTTACCCAAGCAAACTGTCCACTATGTATCTTGTGGCTGACAATATATATGTTTTAGTCTATCCACTTCTATACACTCCATTCCTAGATGCTTGGATGTTCTATTCAGCACAATCCAATGAGTTACCGACATACCATGGGTCCTTGGACCAACAAATTAATTGTCACTTTTGGTTTTAGGGGTTTGAATTTTTGAGGATGTATTAGCTTCCAAGGTATGTGTATGATTGTGTCTTTCAAGTTTTACTGCAACATTGTAACTTTATTTTTTCTAGATGCCTTTTCGGTGAAGCTTTATTCACCAAGATGTTAAAGGGACTTGTTCTATGAATCATTAATTACTTTGGGAAAAGTTAATCTGAAAAGGCATTCCTGTAGATGAGGCTGCATTGCAGCTAAGGAGGCCAGACATACCCATTCCTCCTCCGGGAAGATGCTAAGACAGATGTAAGTGAGCTATGCATCAATGCTGCTTTACTTCTGATTTTATTATTGTCTTCTTTCTCTTAGCTTCTAAACTGGTGAAATTTTTTCGATCTCTTTTTTTCTGCTTTTTTTTTTTTTTTTTGATGGATGAATGATTAGATTGCTTTAAATGCATGCAAAGGTCCATGTGTTTCTTCATCCCCCTAAATTGACATTATATGCAAACGTTCATGCTTGTAGTATGCTCTGATTGAGCATCCCTTAAAGAATCTGAGCATAACAATTTATCTTGCAATGCATGGACATTTGGATGTTTATCCTATTTGGATTGTTTTTGATGTTATAATTTTGGTTCTTACACGTTTCTTCATCTGGTCTCTGATGAAATCCTGATTGACAGATGCATTGGTAGAAGGTTAGATCCAGTGACGGAAATTTCTTCATGAAGATTGCAAACTTATTGCGTAAAACTTAATGTTATATAATTTATCAAAAGAAGTGGGTAATCAAGAGCAAACTGAATTCTACTTGACAATGTTTTTCCATCCAAAAAGAAAATCCTATTATTTGTTTGAGCATTTATAAAAGAAGTAAAAATGCATTTTGTTTTTGTGAGATATTGATCTTGTCGTATACTTAGAGGAATTTTATTACTTAAAATAAGTTTAAATTAAATAATTTATATTGAATGTATTTTAAATAATAAATAATATATTTTATGATAATTTAAATATTTATATAATAATTTGAAAATAATTATTATAAATATAGAATTAAATTACATAATAATATAGTTTAAATTAAAAATAGAACATATACAGCAATTTGTTTTTGTATCAAAATCAACAAAAAAAAAAATTGGTTCAATTTATATATATTCTAGATGTTTTGGGTTTCAAGTTATTTATGTTTGGTATATTTGGGTTTCAGGATTATTTGAGTCTCGGGTTAATTGAATTTTTTTTTTATTACAAGTCATTTTAATTTTGGATTATAAATTATTTTTTTTTTATTAAAGCAAATTGAGTTGAGTAGGATTTCAGCAAATTAAATCGAGTTGCTCGATTCAAGTCAATTTTGCCGGCTCTACCGACTCGATAATAATAGAGGCAATAGAAAGAGGTACGTTTGGCTACGTTTTTATGAAGCAAAATCTAATTGAAAAGCTATCGAATCCGTAGGCAGTACAAATCTGAAAATAAACTAAAATATCAAGAGATAGCGTTTGTAGGCGAAATATCACGGAGTTAGGCAAACTCGCCCGGCACTTAGACACGACGGACCGTGACAGAAAGCTTCTCTAATTATTTGTTATGGTGTACGGACGAAAAATATGACTCATGAGTACTCCATATTTTTATTGCTAAAGCCACGCCAACGTATGGTTTTTACTTTGCTTAGTGATTCAGAAGGGATTTGGTTACCTCACCTAGACCTATACTTAAATCGTTTTTTTTTTTTTTTTTTTTTACATTTGTTCACGTCGATGCGGTGCATAAAGACTATAAACTTTATATTGATGTGTTAAAAATTAGTTTGTCTTGATTTGTAAAAATATTAAAATACAGAAAAAGTCGCTGAGGAAGTCTTTTGTTTGCATATGAGATGAAAAATCAAAATGGGTCCAAAGCGAGGGTCTTTGTTTTTTTTTTTGCCTTTTCCTTTCTAGCGGTGGTCTTGCCGAGGATGAGATATCTTGGTTCCAACGTGTGGATGGAGTCGTCTCGAGACATAAAAAAAAAAAAACTATATCAATTCGGCTTTATTTCTTTCCTCTTTGTATTTTATCGCACCATCTTCAGCCAAGGAATCTGTCCATCTCACATCAATCATTGAAGAAAAAATGGGCACCCCAGATGCAGAACCCATCATTTCCAGGGAAGAGCGATGGTCTCTCAAGGGGATGACTGCTCTTGTCACCGGAGGGACCAGAGGCCTAGGGTCGGTGACAACATGCTTTTTTACTGTTTCATTTGTTGTGAAATTTTGTTTGCTTTTGATTAAACAGGTGATTTCAGTCACGTATATTTGACGTTGTAACTTTGTATGTATATAGGCACGCCATAGTAGAGGAACTAGCAGCATTTGGGGTGGCTGTGCACACTTGTTCTCGCCACCAAGAAGATGTTGATAAATGTTTACAAGAATGGAAGAGCAAGGGTTTTAATGTGACTGGATCGGTATGCAATTTATTGTTTCCAGATCAAAGGCAGAAACTGATGGAAACTGTGTCCTCCATCTTTGATGGAAAGCTTAACATATTGGTGAGTTTTGACTTCTGAGACTGCAAAATACTGGAAAGCTTATATCTTCTAATATGGTAAAACATCTACCATTTGCACCTTGCTTCGCTTGGGAGGAGAGAATCGGGGCTGCGGGTTGGATTGGGGAGTTAAAAATGAGAATTATTTGCGAATAAGTTTTTAAGAAGTTGTAAATTTTTAAAAAATTTTACAATTAAATTATAAACCCTTTAAAGAGTGCACTCTTCCTTCGATTATTAGGTCAATAATGCTGCAGTTGTCGTAGTTAAAGAAGCTGTGGAATTCACCCCAGAAGATATTTCTACGTTAATGGGCATAAATTTCGAGGCTGCCTTTCATCTCTCTCAACTGGCGCACCCTCTTCTGAAAGCATCGGGAATTGGGAGTATCGTAAATCTTTCCTCCATAGCTGGCTCTGTGGCGGCTCCCAAGTGTACCATTTATGGAGCATCCAAAGGTATGCTTCTTACTCTCCATTTATGTCATGGATGAGGAGACTCAAAGAAATGTCATCGGGAATGAGTATTCCAATTACCCAAATTCCATGTCGATGACAAATCATTTTTCTAATAATCTTTTTTGTTTTGGTTCATCGACCAAATAAAAACAAAAATAATATTTTAGTTAATTTATAGAAAAATCATACTCCAACGCATCCACAAGAGTTGTTTTCTTTTAATACAAGATTGGAACACCAGATTAACCCCAACCTGTGAGTCCTAATCCACCATAATTTGTTTGTAACCAAGTGACTCTGGTAGCTGAATTGAAAAACCACTAATCCACAGGCACTCACTCTCTCAAATTAACCCTCCAGTACTTAAGAGACCGAGACTACACAAGCAACTTCCAACCGCACTTAGCAACGTGTGGAGGCCTTTTCCAGACATTAGACCTGAGACGTTGCTGTCTTTGAGAATTAGAAAAGAAGAAAAGTTAAGAAGTAACGTTTAAAGAGTAACACGGAGTAATATTTAAATGATAAAGTGAAAGTATAAAAAATATAAATTAATTATATTTTATTTGATATCACCAATAAATAAAATTACATGTAAAAATTTATTTAAATATTTTCTTATATTTATCATATTATTTAATAAATATTAATGTGTAATATTATTTTTTATAAAAAAATACTATCATGAAATCGTATTTATTGAGAGATATATATATATAAGTAGTTATAAATATTACATATAAATAATTACAGAAAGATAATAAAAAATATGTTTTTATTTATTTTTAACTTCATATATTTATGTTAATAAAGAAGATTCAATCAGTTGTTTACATGTCTTATGCATACCATGTGTCCATATAATTGTATCTAATAAACTTTTTTTGTTAGGAAAATCATTTAAGGGTAAGTTTTGATATTCACTTGCAATGTAATAACTTTTTGCCACTTGAATAAATAACGAGATTTGCTTACGTAAAGTAACTTCTTCGTTACGAGCTTTCCATCCAGTGAAAATATATATATATATGACAAGAAGACGAATTATAATAAAGCCAAAGAAAAGAAAGGAAAATAGATTCTATGTTTTGTGGCTTATATAACAGGGGCTATTGATCAAGTAACTAGGAATCTGGCATGTGAATGGGGAAAGGACAACATTCGGACTAATGCCATTGCACCAGGGCCAATCAGGACCGATATGTCGGCTCAAGCCTTGGTGCGTACGTTGCACCATTTTGTTTTTCCCTTTCCTTTTTCCTCTTTAAATTGCAGGACTTCATTTTCTCCTGCGTTTCATTTTCAGGTTGCATATTAAATTAGATGGTTCCTCTGTTTGCAGGGTGATCCTGAATTGGCTGATCGTATAAGAAGGACGATGACCAAAATTCCCCTCAAACGCTTTGGATGGCCTTACGAGGTCTCGTCACTTGTCGCCTTCCTTTGTTTGCCTACTTCTGCTTATATCACTGGTCAGGTTATCTTCGTTGATGGAGGCTTAACCGTTGACGAATTTTAAGCCTTTGCAGCTCAGCTGGCGGCGTTATCTGTAGTTTTTTCAGTACTACCATCCAATTTAAGGTTTGGGTTCCCTGTCAATCGAGACTTTTCGTGCTACCTAAATAAAGTTTGAGAAAAAAAAAAAAAAAACAATCATACTTGTCCCTTTTTTTTTTTTTTTGGGGCTTTTGAGATAGACTTCTTGGTTACCGCTATTGCTCGTTTATTTTAAGAACCCCGTGAAGTGTTTGCGTCTTCTTCTGATGACAACCAAATGCTGGAAATACGGCCGTCAGAAATTTTGTCTCGCATAATTACTTATCCAGGTATATGCTCATAAGAAAAGGATCGTCAGAAAAATTGAGAAAAATAAACAATTACCGTGAGGTCACCGCAAGGTCATTGAGTTTGTTCACACTAACACAACTTCGATGTGTTTACTTTCAGAATTTTTATTAAAAAGAAAAAAAAATCATTTGTCTTTCTTTTATCTCTATTTAGTTCTTCATTTTTATGTATACCCTGCTCTGTTTTTTTTTTTTTTTTTTTTTGTTAACTATCCAAAGCCAGCCGTAATTACTCAGCAGCTCTAAAACAATTAAGATATATGTTTGAAGGCATCAGTATGAGGTAGCATCATAAATTTTTTCTTAACGGAGCATGCTCGAAAAATAGCCATTTGTAAGGATGAAAGCTTTTTTTTTTTTTTTTTTTTTTTGAAACAATGGTTCGTTAGTTGCCCATGAGCATATCGTGACGGCCCATTACCTTCACCCATATCCTCTTTTTTCTTGACAATATAGGAATTGGGCAGCATGCACCCCCGCCACACTAGCCTTCAAATTTTCAAAAGTGAAAAACTACAAATGCAGAGCAGCTCCTTTCAAACAAACATGAAACCACGGAGACATTTTTTGTGTTTAAACACTATATTAAGGCTTGTTTACATGGATTATTATGAGATCATGCTGTCTTCATTTCAGATCATTTCTTTAGTACACAAATGAGCCATGCGTCTTATCATTTCCCATTTGCCATCTATGAACGTAGAGAAAAATAGGCGACGCCAAAATATTTGACAGGCTTAGATCAGAGAAGTTGCAATTGATTGTATTAGCGGCAGAAGACCGAAGACCCACCAACCATATCAAGAGGAAATGTCTTTTAAGGGTCCGGGAAACGAAGTAAAACCATAATGTAGAAGATTTCATTGGACCGGCCTTCAGTTTCAACAGAGCTATAAAGCAGGTCTCCTCTCTTCCTGCCTTTGTGCTATGACTACTCCCTTGAGTTGAGTACTCAACTCTCTATCAAAAGAATTGAGACAGAGAAAATGGCAGAGGCAGAGGCAAAGCTCAATTGGACGGAAAAGAGATGGTCTCTTGAAGGAATGACTGCCCTTGTCACAGGCGGAACCCGGGGCATAGGGCTAGTAACATAAATTCTCTTAAGTTTGTTTTACTGTTTTCGTTGACTTAGATAAGCTTTAAAGTGAATTTGTGTTTTCCTTGATGGCAATGGGTTGATTGTACATTTTCACTAGCAAATAAATTAGGCATGCTACAGTAGATGAATTAGCAGAATTTGGGGTGATCGTCCACTTATGTTCTCACAATCAAGCCGAGCTTGACCAGCGTTTGCAGCAATGGGTGGCCAAGGGTTATAAAGTGACTGGAACTGCATGCGATGTAGCATATCAAGAACAGAGGGAAAAACTGACGGAGACGGTGTCCACTATCTTTCATGGAAAGCTCAATATACTGTTAAGTTGATATTTTTATTTTCTTTACTTTTTTTTGGAGGGGGGGTGGGGGGACGAGGTTTTTTTTTTTACAGTTTTAAACAAATTTAATTATGACTTTGATTTGTGGGTAATTATCAGAAGCGATGGATAACTTCACAAGAATGTTGGCGTGCGAGTGGGCGAAGGACAGTGTTCGGACTAATGCAATTGCTTCTTGATGCTGCGGCGGAGCGGCATGCTTCATCCTTGTACGCCACTGAAGTTTTGTGGTCACCGATGATACACATGCAGCGGCAACCGCAGGAGGTAAATTGTGGTTCCAGTTGTCGTGATATATTGTCTTCTTGTTTAACCATAATAGGAACCGCTGCGGCTGCGAGGAGGTAAATTGTGGTCCCAGTTGTCGTGATATATTATTGCCTTGTTGCCAATCCATTCCGGGCCCACCACATCCTGGGAAATGAGCTGTTTTATACTTTCATTAAGCGAATAGCCATGGTTATGTCTCGGTTCGCCCAAGCGAAATCAGAATAAGTACCCTTTAAAAAAAAAAAAGTGCTTATATATTTATTATAAAATTAAATAAAATGAAATTGATCTTATTTTTAAATATTGTTTCATAATTTTTTTACGTATAATAATCAGATCCGAAATTTTAGACTATTATTTGATATTATATTAGAGAGTTTGGCTCTGATTTTCTTTAATTGTAATAGTTCATTTGTTTGTTTTTTTTTTTTTTTCCTGATTTCACCAACGAGAAGAAGAAGAAGAAGAAATAGCCGAAAAGTTCATTGTGAAACTAAAAGATTGAGAGACTAAGAATTAAATTATTATCTTGTTCGGTGAAACATTCGTCCCATCATCAAACTGCAACTTGGCCACCTCGCACGGCAAAGGAAATATACAATCTATTGGCTTTGTAAGAAAATAAGTGTACAAAAAAATTGATACTATTAAAAACGCAAAATAAACATTATTGAAATATAATTATGTTGAATTGTGGTGTTCACATATTAAATCTACTATCACTTTAAATTTTCGGTTATTAGTTTTTCATTTCTGCGCAATCAATATTTGTATTTCTTATTTCCAACAAACTTTTTCCTCGGAAGAATTTTTCTTGCATGTACTGCACCAAAAAAAAAAAAAAAAGAAAAAGGGATAACCTACCATCCACAGGCATCCTTGCATGGTTGCAAACCCCAATCCTCTCATAATCAAGTAACCTCGTAGCGCGTTTCATGAGTTTCAATAACGGGCCAATGGCATCACCCGCCGCCCATCTGGTTGCTTTGTTAGCTAGGAAGGTGCACTTGAACTTATCAAGTCGCGTGTTCGAACGGTGCAGAAGAAGTAAGAAAGGAAATCTCCGCCAGCTTCTTGCACACCATTTCCGCGGGTCAAAAAGAATGAAGATGCAAGTAGAATTCATCTCTCTAAGTATGGTGAAGCTATCCTCTCCAACACCAGACGACCTTTGCCGTTGCCAACTCTCATCGCTTCATCAACTCGTTTCGGATGTTCTCCAAAACAACTGTTGCAACGAAATGTTATCCTCGTAATTTCCGCCCATTATTATTACCACTGGCTTTGATCCTGGTTTTGGAATCGACACTGACACTGACAAGGACAAAACTGTGTTAAAGAGGTTTGTGTTCGGTGCATCAAGCATAGCGGCTCTTAGAGATACATAAGTCGACAAAAGCGGCACCGGGCACCCTAGTCGTCCGACGAGAACTGAGGCATTAACAACTTTTGTATGGAGCAGGTTCATGGGCGCCACTCAATGTAAAGATACCAATGATAAAATCTGCACGGTGCATCATCCTCTGAACTTACGTCCAAGGATGGACCCACCTCTCTCATATCACCATTTCGGTAATTTCATCGTTGAACCAGTAGTGGCTGTGCCTGACATTGATGCTGTGGATGGCAGCTATGGTACTGTGAGCCAGACGAGAGACACAATAAGGAATGCGGACGTGGACTTCATAAAAATCCGTCAACGGGGCGATGAGCATTTGAAAATGATGAAAGAGAGAGCGGATAGAGCCTCAAGTAATGCCATTAATTTCGCTTGTGTTCACTAATTGTAATGGTTTTCCAGTATATGGATGAGGAAAGCCTTTGTGGCTAGGTATGGCGCGCTGGCCTTACAGCAATCTGATTCTATTCTTTGCCACCAAGGCAGTTAATGCCATGGACGCATATATTCACAAGAGAGGGGAAGACATGGCCAAGTTTGAAAAGGACGATGAGTTTGCTGTATTTGCATCTCCGATTCCTCGTTTTAATAAATCTGCATTATAGGGCTTGTCTGAATATGATGAGCATCGCTAATGAGAAATTTGCCCGGAAGTGGTTTGGTTTCTACGGTCCGTTTGTTTGCAGGCAAGCAATTAGTATGCCAAAAGTATTTTCAGAAAAACCAGAGTAAGCATTATCAAATCTTTTGAATCATAACCAGTGAATGCGAAAACACATTATTCATAAAATCTTGTTCTGATTATTGAAGCATTGGCCAGAAACCTAAAACAATCAGATAGCAAGTCCTGATTTATACAAGCACAAAACATGTCGACTAGATCCTGAACTTCGAGGCTCAATAATGATGGGACCTTTTTCTTAAATGCATATTTGCCCCCTTTCCTCCACATATTTCAAATTTCTTTCTGATAAACCCAGCGAAGTGGGCAATTATTGCGTTAAATCTTGCTTGAGATGGGTTTCCTTTTGGGCCAAAGAAGTTGCATCAGGGGCCAGAAAATATCAAGTCTATGGAAACCCTTGCATGCCTGCGAGCGTTGCAGACATCTCAGAAGTTGTCCATTATTGCATGGCAAATAATCATCATATAAGATTCAAGGGAATCGAATTTTACCTCAACAATAAAATGAGCCCATGTGTTGTTTGACCGTTTTTCCATCACACCCTTCAGAATGGTCAACTCCAAACCACGGATGACACTGGCAATCTCTAAGAAGAGAAAATGCTCGTTGCAAAGCACCTGGTGAAAGGGCTTAAAAATTGGGCATAAATGACGAAAGCAAAGAAGCAGAAATAGTTGAGTTGCAGGGCGTAAATACCTCTACGAGCATGTGTCCTGGATATGTGAGGTCTTCAACAACTATAGGACATATTTGTAACTCACTTCCGAATTCCAAGGCCCAGCTAGCCCCACTTTCACCATTGTCTTTCAAATCAGCTGATCTCCAGCTCTTCCAATCATCGACCTGTAAAAAGTTCCATTGCAAGCACAGTTCCTTTAGCCACGCCCATCTTAGATTAGAATAGAAGCCCTTCAAATCATCGACCCTCCGTCACTTTGAAAATAAATGATGATTTTCCATAAGGGATTCTACAATCATTTTTCCACAGGAAAATGCACTATATATGCCAGGTAATGGCTTTGCCCAAAATTTAAATACTAGTTTTGTCCAGTTCCTAAAAGAGCCTTTATCAAGGTCATTTCTTAATTGAAACCGCTGTCACTCTGCTTGTGAGGTTACTCGAGCTTACTCAGGAGGGAAGCCTTGCAATATATCAAACTTAAGAACCAGTTAACCGATCAAAGGAACAATATATATATATATATTAGCAAACAAACAAGCTCCAGCAAAAGGCTCAGTAAGACAAATTTTATTGGTAATCTAAAGAGATTTGAACTTCTCAATGCCTGTGCCAACCGCAAATCATAGAAGCTTGCTGCAGTAGAAAGCTAAATGGTAAGTTTCCGAAGGCATTCTTGGGTTTACTATGTGTTAATAATAATTTCAGATCAATCTGGACTACATCCAAGTATCTGCTGGATGGCTTGTATTTTTTAAGTACAATATGATTCTGTTTGGCTAAACCAATAACCTGTGCAAATGCTAGTAGATAGCAAGAATTCCCTGTAGCATGAGCTGAATAAACATACCTCCTGATCCACCCATTGCCTCAGTTTCTCTGCCCGGAAAGTTATGCTTCTCAAATACAAAATATGCTTAACTGTTCGGTCTAGCAGGCCATCAATGCTACACTGGAATTTCACAAAAGACAGAGTAGAGTTGTTCAACAATCAAAGAATGAGTAATTTCCTCGTGGAGCTTGAGAAAATACTATTTCCAGGAGAGTAATCACCTTCCCACCATTTGGAACAAGTTTCCGCAGCTCCTTTACCCGATCTTGGATAAGCTGTCTATCCCTTGGCCTTGGCCTTTGGTTATCACCAGGTCCAGCCCTTCTCTTGCTGCTGGCACATGATGATTTGTGTTCTTTCCAAAGCTGCATATGACTGTTTTCACTTTCCTGCTGCTCTTTGTTAGAAATCACACTCACAATGCCCTTTAAAGTATCAGAAATAGGATGGCTATTTCTTTCATCAGCAATGCTCTCAGATTTAGCATGGTTCCATTGCACTAGATTATTGCCCATCCCAGCACTGGCTTCAAATTGGCATTGGCTTTGTAGTGGAGAGGAAGTGGCAAAGTGAACCAATAAGCCCTTAGATGACTTAAGAAAGCCGGTTTTATCAGAGGAAGTATTGTCTGAAACATTATATGCATTGGTAACCACAGCTTCCAATAAATATCCAGCTCCACTACCTTCTATAGAAGATGAATGGCTAGTTTTCTCAATTGAATCTTTGTTGCATATCAGACTTGAGCCACTACAATCATTCTCATCCAAGAAGGATGGGTGCCAGAATTTCTCATTGGCGTGTCCCCAAACAGCTGGTCCAAGTGCTTTATGTAACTCACAGCCTTCAGGAAAGCTGAGGAATCTGCTGACAGTTTCATCCTTAGGATCCATGCCTCCAGATGGTTGCTTCGACATATCTCCAGCTGAATAAGAACTTGTAATTCCAGAGAAGGATTGTTGAAATACTTGCTGTGTCAAATCTATAGATGAATAAGAATTTGTAGTTCCAGCAGAGGATTGTTGAAAAATTCCTAGAAAGTTGTTACACTCAGAATGTGCCTGTAATTCTTCCACCAGACAAGAGAGTTCAGACAGCTTACCCTCAACCATCTCCAATCGGCTGGTATCCATGGATTCACTTGGAGTTGATACTCCAGTGTCAATTGATGCAAAGTCAACACTCTCTTTGCTTCCATACTGAAAAGCTTCTGGGAGATCTTTTCCAAATGGCCTCAATCTCTCTTGAACTGTTAAAAATGGAATTTGGGATAGGGCTGAAAAATAGTCTTTATTCAGCTTTAAACTGTTGACATCCTTTGAAAGATCCAAATCTTCCAATTTCACATGTCTAATGGGAATAGATGATGGAGCAATTAAATTCTCCATGAAAGAGGATACTGGAGAAGATGACAACTGAGCTTGAAAATCCTTCTTTAAGCTGAAAGTTACATTAGTGCTCTTTGCGGTGTGAGCATCGTCAAATCCGTCTTTGAGATAATTTACCATTTCAGTATGCTCAGCAACCTGAAACTCATAAATAAGGAAAGAAAAAGATGAGATGAAAACTTACAAAGCAACATACGGCATACTTAAAACTCCACCACGCAAGAGCACAATCATGCATGCATGCAGCTGTATATAGTCAATGACCCCATATGTGTCTAACAAGACATTTAGTTATACTACGAATATGGGAAGGTAAACCATCCTCTTCATAGTTCCACAAAAGAAGTTCATGCAATCTGAATTCATGGCTGCCCTGCATGACAGAGGAACCTTACCATCCAGACGATTTTAAAAAGGAGTTAATTTATATGTACAAATATAATAACAAAACAATATATACATATAAAAATGAAATAACCCCCGCTTGAACCCCCCTTGGCCATCCCTGGCAACCAAGGCTCTTGTGAAATCAGTACAATAACAGTCAAATAGATAATGTAATAGCATTGTTTGCAAGTATTTGACTGTTTGCCTTCACCACTCTATTTATCTTTTGAAGTCACAAGTTGAGATTATGTGTTACACCACAAAACATAGTTTTAAGCTGCTCATAAGAATAAAGAAGTTTCCCAAACAGCAAGTGCGTGCAGATGAGGGGGAAAAACTCACCTCTTCCAAAGAGCCTAGTTGCAGAACTCCTTGAGGAAGAAAGGGTACCAGCAAAATGGTCTGCAAAATATATGGCAATTGGAAGTTAATATGAGAAACTGGGCATCCAAATCTCAGGTGCTTCCAACCAAAGATGTTCACGGTTAAACAGTGCCCATAATAACCCCTTCCCCCTATTCTTATGTCTATCTCACAAGCGCAAGCATGCACAGACCCACATATCACAGAATAGAAGAGCCATCAAGTGTAGTACATCATCTTGTATGGTAGAATTAAGTTACCTTTATACCAAATGCAAACTGGAGTAGCCATTCTGCTGGATACTGATGGCGGAAAGAAAAGTGTTTGTTAGGTATTCTGCTCAATATTTTTAGAATACTAGCAAAGTTTATTATATTGATTGATTGTTATCAGAAAACTTACCTCAGGAATTACTTCAGGATTGACTTCACCTGTCAAAATGTCGTTGAAGGAGACCCAGCAATGGTTTCCCGTTAGTGCCACCTTACCCAAAATCCTGGAAAATTTTTGTAAGTCCAAAATCAATTGAAAACCTTCATCCAATATCTCAATACCCTTCATGTTAACTTTTCCCCGAATTAAACTATGTTGTTTCTTTGGGGTTGGGGAGATTCGGGGGGGGGGGGGGGGGGCAATGAGGGGGGGGAATAAAAGAACATGAAATTATAGTGAGATGGATCAATCACAGAATTGTACCGCTCTCCCAAGGCATATTGCTGATGCGACATTTCAGCCACCATGCATCCAATTGAATGTGCCTCCAAGCTGTAATTGCATGCAGCTCTTTCAAACTGTACAGAAGACATACCACAAGCAACACTGCTGAAAATGTTGTCTGACAGACTTTCTGCAGGTTCTTGTAGTTTTGGATAATCAAAATATCCATCTTCAAATGTTAAGACCCTGACATTAGCAATGAAGTTAATTATCATGGTCCCATGCGCTGTGACTACTACTTAATGAAATTTGGAACTATTAGAAGAACAATTAGCAATACACGCATGTATATTTCAGCAAAATTGTTTTAGTAACTGAAGGGATGAAAGTAGCGCAAAATCACTGGATCTATGCTACAAAAATGTTGCAAGAAACCTTGTAAGTCATGATCTTAACATTGTTGCTTTTATAAAACTGGAACAAGGCCAATTACTAGATGGCAGCAATCATCCTAGAGGAAGACTTAAAACGGCAGCATCTTAAAATCCTCAGCAGTTACAATGATACCCTTTATTATGTATAGAAACATTTAGTGGTAAATTTATCAAAAGATATAGAACAAACAAGGAACATGACATGAAGGCATCTGAAAAAGCCCCAGAAGGGGTGCATCACAAAATAGGCTCAAATTCCTGCATGATACAATGTCTCGTAGATTTTCTGAGATTGGGAAAAGAACACATAACAAAACAATAAAAGCCCAAGAAACTAGTAAATCCTCAAGTCAAATAACACCAAACAGGAAATGGGTAATATCAACTTACGTTGGGCTTCCATGCCTAAGCTTCCAAAACACAGCATATTGCCATGGTGAATTGTTGCAAAAACCTTTCAACAACTCCCTCAAAGCCGTAGTTCCCATTCCTTGACTTGTTCGAGGAAAACACTAAAATTCCTATCACAGTACACTAAGCCTTTCCTAACTGCCCCGATAAGAACCTCGCCCGGCTTGTTTTACGCGCAAACTCTTCTTTCGATTGCCCGGCGGCCCAGTTGCATGCAGTACTAAAAGTCCCATAGCGAATAGCACCAAATCACTTCTCTCTCTATCAAAAGCTTATGTATGTAAATTGGCTACGCTAAAAAACTTTGGAGACACTTAAACAAGACAGACTGGAACGGTGAGCTCCATTTTGACAGCATTTTTAGACAAGTAATCCATTGAATGTACTGTAACAACAAAGGAAGACATCTTAAAGTTGCCAAAAAAAAAAAAGTATGAAAGCGATGTTTGAAACTATTTAACTGTGCGATTTCAGCGAAGCTTGCCGATTTTTCGCCCTTCAATTGCGCGTGGTTGAAGCAAACAAGCAAAGCCGAAAGCACGAGCTTTTGCAGGTCACTCGCTTTCACTGCAAAAGACACTGCTGCAAACGACGGAAAATCATCAGGTATTTGCACGTGACTGCGTTTGGCTGCCGAGAACATGATGACGAAGAAAAAGAATTTCGAGTTCTGATCAATGACAAGGAAAATTAGGCCTCCTATTTCGAAGCAGATGTAGTGATTAGAGAAGAATAGTAGAACGGTCAGGAAACAAAAAAGAAAAAACAGAAACCTCAACCGGTTGACGTTTCACTCATTATCTCGGCAACCAAACAGCGGATAAGCGTTCTTTTTTAAGAAAAAAAAAAAGAAAGAAAGAAAAAGAAAAGGCAAAGCGATCAAAGTAAAAATAATTTGTTTCTGGTCACCTGAAATACTCTACTCATGAAAAAACAAAAAGGGGGGAGAGAGAGAGAGAGAGTCAACGATCTTGAAATTCGTTGGATTCCATGCCTACTGCTTTTTGCCTCTGCAGTGATGCAAGATGGGTTGGGGGGAAAGGTTGCAATTTCCACTCCTTTTAACGCGCGACTTGGGCGGCGGTAGCGGAGCCCACTTTATATATACTATCCGCCTCCGGTAATCAGTCGCTTTGCTTTCGTACCATCGTCCAGATTCCAGATAATAAATATATATATATATTAGATATAAATAAATAAATAAATCATAAACTACGACTAAATGCAGTGTTGTTCTAGACTCCCGGCACAAGTTATCGCTGGCGTGTGAAAATGTCAACAACGAATGCATTGACTTTGCAATTGTGATTGTCCTCTTATTTTTATATTGTTTTTACTTTCCTTTTTGGGTGTTGCCCTTGCATTCATCGCATTCAGTTTTATCTTCATGACCTTGGAGCGGTGCTGTGATTTGCATCTTGGGGGGGGGGGGGGGGATGTTGCCATTGTTTTTTAAAAGGAAGGGAAGGGTAACTTCCTCCATTAGATACATCCAGAACCGTCTAGACCTTTTATTGCTGCATTGTGCAACTACAAATAACCAAAACTCCAATTTGCTTTGCCGGTTGATGTAACGGTTACGAGATGCAATGAAACGGCTTTTGTCTCGACTTCATTTCCAAAATCTATTCATGAAATCCACAACAATTTTCATACGTTGCTGTTAGCCGCGTGTTGATTTTAATGGATGAAGGGTAACAATTTGTAGCTCTTAGAGAATAATTAATAAGACCCATGACTTTAAAAAAACTGCCGCCCGAGAGCCATGAAACAAAATAAAATACGTCATCACTCACTTCAACGCTGCCACTAAACTCATCGACTTTTTTTTTTTTTTTTTTAAAGAGACAGCTGCTGACTCTGTCTTTTCATCTGACCTTTTGGTGTGAGAATTTGATTGGGCCGACCATGCGTAAAATAATCAGAGTTGATGGATCAGCAAACCGCTAGACTTTTGGGGCACAAAAAAACTCCGATAAGTACATAATAATTTGGGTTAATCGCATCGATGTCTCTCATAACAATTGACTTTATTGGATGAACACGACCCACAATGTACATAAGTTATAGGATCCCACGGCTCTCAGCTTGTCAATAATTACATTTAAAGAATCATAAACACACAATATCATAAACATAAATAAATGTAAAATAATATTATATAACAAATAAAAAAATTTGCTACACCAGAATAAATTTTACGATATATTAAAAACTTTATGTGATTTTATATCGTTTAAATATACATCTCTTGTATAGTATATAATTTATATTTATATATATATAATATAACATTATTTTACTTTTATGTGTATTGACGAAGAAATTACGTCTGTAAGGATTTCTCGTACATTAAAATTAGAGCACAAAGGGCATCATCAACCTTCTCTCGATGTTGACATGCATCGGCAAAGACGATTAGACGTGGCCAGACTCGGGAGGATAGGCTGGTTTTGAAAATGGCCATTTACCCGTTAGCATTAAGACATTTTATTATTTGCAAAAGCCGTCACCTGTAAAAACAAATAATATATAGGATTACCATTTTTGTTGGTCGAAGACGTTGATACCCATGGAACGATGCTAAAAAGTTTTATTATCGGAATAGCTGTCGCCCACAATGTACTAAGTTATTTGAATTTATGAAATAATTCGAATAATTCGGTACAAATATCTCTCAGTGGGTTTAGCCCTTTTTAGCCTCCCCAATCCCCATTACCCGTTGTCAAAGAAAGTGACAGAATTGAGCTTTCCGAATGAAAAATATATCCAACAAATTGAAAATTTTCATGATGTATTAAATGTTAAACGAATAGAAGCCTTTGCAATGGTTTTTGTTAAACAAACTGAACATTTCAATATATTCATCAATTGACTTATTGATATATGGATTCTTTTAGGTTAATTATATCTGCTCCAACTTCGTCCGAAAGTAAATGAAGATTAAACGACATGCCAAAGAGCTTGACAATAATTATATGTTGTCAAGTTTCTTTTTAAGGCATTGACGCAAGTTATTAAGCTAACGGCCACTTTTAGTTTCAAATGACCATCGTTCCATCTCTAACAGCGTTTTGCTTATACGCATGAATTAGAATGTTTCTTTCTCTCAGAACCGGATAAGTGAAAATTTAAGATCTTTATTTTAAAAATCATATATTTTAATATTAAAAAAATGTAAAAAATTTAAAAAGAGAGAGAGAGAGAGAGAGAGAGAGAGAGAGAGAGAGAGAGAGAGAGAGAAAGTAGTCTCTATGGTATAATTTTCGACCTAACATGCCTCCCGACAAGGCATGTGATCTCTGGGAAGCCGAAGGACCAGCATGATTATTCCGAATGATTATTTCTCCTCCTTCGGGCCTAGCAGAACCGGGGCATCTTCTCAATAAAAATGCACCATGAAAAAGGTCGGAGGCGCATGTAGTGCCGGGCTGCCGAGACCGGAAGACAAAAAGTGGCCACCCGCTAGTGTACGAACGGGGACCATTTTTCTCTTATAGGGTAAATATAGAGAGAGCCCTAGGCCCTGACCCTGTGCAAAAAAGAAACTGAGTATGGAAAATGAGAACAAGTGGGCGAGTCAGATTTGGAGTGCAATTTAAGTAAAATAACAAAAAAAAAAAAAAAAGAACAGGTCCATTCGAACAAATAGAATTCGACCTTTTTGAGGCCCACGCTCTCTGATTTCATTGCATCACGCCAATCACAAAAAGGCTCACTAGATCTCGACCACGGGCCTGCGTAAATGCACATTAAGCAGTCCGTGGTCCGCCAGATGTGCATTTCAAGATCGGATTGTGGGGCCTTGCCCGGCTTTCGAAATCCGAGATTCCTTTGACCCTAGTAGCTACTGATGAGCAAGGCTACAATGCATGCTACCACCCTATATCTGCAATTATTTTCGTCTGCACCCATTTTATTGCGCAGCTTTTGCAGCAAACAATCTTTTTTCTTTTTTCGGCCCTTTATTACCCAAAGGCTGCAAGTTCTTTTCGGACCAGAAGAGAAGAGGGAAAAAATTGGAGACTCCATGTCCGTATAGCTTTTCGGATCAGACTTCGGCAGAAACCCATTGATGGACGAAGGCCCATTGAAGTGCTCAAAACATACAATATTCGGTTGGGGGCTGCAGCGCCACTGTAACTGTGCACAACTTGAACCTCCAATTTCTATCAATTTTAGCGAAAATCAAAACCCCTAACAGCAGCTTCCTTTAACAGAGAAATAATTGGAAAAATAAAACCCCCTAAAATAATTCAAGGCGAAGGCATTTGATTTCAACATCTGCTGGTTTGAATCATTATTTTTCAAAATTCATATCTACCATTAGCAAACCCAATCTTAATACTCATCACAGGCATAACTTTTTTGTTTTTCTTTCTTAACCCACATTCAGTAGTACATATCATCATTCGTTTTGTTCATGTTAGATTGTCTTGCCATCACGCTAATGCCGAATGGAATCTGCCAGTGGAAGTTAACGGCATGTTAAGTTAAAATTGAAACAAAGTTTGATTCTTGGTAAATTTGATATAAATTCACAGTAGAAAGAAATAGCAGAGGCCGTAATTTTGGGTAATTAATCATTAAAACTAATTACTATGAATTTGTTGACGCAACCATCTATTTAAGCATACTACTTATATATATGAAACATGTATATGTTTTTATATGAGGTTTAACTTTTACACATAACAAAAATATATAAAAAAATTTGGGAGAGACGGATTTCTAAATTCTATGCTCAAAATATGATGACTGCGTCTTGTGTATACTGCTGTTTGGTCTCTATTTCATTTTTATAAAAAAAAAAAAAAAAAACATTTTGAATTACATCTTCCACTCCCTTTTATTTTCTGGGGCGTATTTTGGGTATTGAGAATGGAAAGCAAGCAAATTGTCGGTACAAGATATTGTGCTCATCGCAATCACTCGTAATCTCGTACATGGGGCAGAGCCCCCGGCAACTTGCAGTTGTGTCATAATCGAAGTATGGGCCATTCCTACGGTTGAAGCAGCGATAGACGGATAAACTACCGAGCTGGATGTCGTTGGAATTCTGGGCTCCTCTCTAAAAAATTGACAGGTCCATTCCAATTTCCAGTTGACATGAACATGTGGTAACAATTGCCGACTTTTACCACTGACTGGATGTAAACGTAGCAAGCCTCTGATATTCTTTACAAAAGCATCACCATCTTCTGCAATGTGGCGTTACACCAGAATGGATTCAGTTGCTTCCAAATCCCAACCACCTGTAACTGCTTATTTTCACAAAATATACTATTATAGGGAGATTTCGTAAACGAAAGGCTTATATGTATAATTGAGGGCCAGCAGAAGCTATAAAATTGATATTGCAACTAGAAATCCTTGCACCCGTGGTGATACTGACGCTTGAACAATACTGGTCAAAGTATTATTCATCCCAATGCAGAAAAATCAATCCAGGGCACTCAAAGCGCTTTAGATAACGGGGGAAATTTGGCGAGAGTGCGGGGTTCTTTAATCAATCAAACTCATCAGCAATTTGAAAGCCAAAATTTCTTGGAGATACGTTTAATTCTTAAAGGATCAGATTGTATAGGTTGAAATGAATTCGAAAGCGTGGTTCTCAAATGGCACCTAAAGGCACGACGGTGACAGCAGCATTTATATGCACAAAAGTTGAAGTGCCCCTTTCATTTGGTTGGTTCCCAAAACTTCCACTTATTTTTCAAGGGCATAAATAATTACCGGGTTAGGTCCACGACGTTATGCCTGTGACAACATCCGGCTTGCTTTTCTCTTCACCTAACGTCCCACTCCCGCCGGAGCACGCGGTTTTATCTTTTGCTCAGGACAACAGAGCGTGACCTCTGCTTTGAAGTTAACCAAAAATAAATAAATAAATAAATAAAATAAAAATATATATTTATATATAATTGGAGTCGGAAAAGGAAATGCTGGATAAGAAACGGACGGTGTGATTCGTTTTGCGACCGTGGATGATGCAAACAATGACTTCATCTACGATGGAGACATTGGAGCGGGTAACTGAGTTTAGTCAAGCGAAATATTTTGTTTTTGTCGGTTAATACG